>APFE030362583.1:0-10931 GCA_000404065.3 Pinus taeda | reverse complement strand
ATATAATTTTCAATAAAATGAATTATGAAATAGTATAGTACACATCTCGAGAAAATACTTTTTTTTGGATAAAATCCTTGAAATTTGAAAGGATACACTATAAGAGTTGACAAAAAAACATAAATAACACAAATACTTTCAATTAAAAATCTCTTCAAATTTTTTCTATTTATGGATAACAATATGTATACATTTAATTTCATTAGAAAACAAGAGAGGCTACTAAGCAGCAAGTCCCTGCCAAAACGCTATGTTTGAAAAAGCCAAAGGTTAATGAAAGTGTTTGACAAACTAAGAAAGTGTTTGACAAGATTTTTGACACATGTAGGCCAGTGCAGGCTTCCCTAGTGCTAATGAGAACACAAATGCAGGTTGCTCCCTAGTGCTAATGAGAATACAAATGCAGGCTTCTTTGTGCCTGACCTGAGTCTGCCTGCCTTACCTATCTCACCTATTGTGTATGCCTTACCTAAATTTGCCTTACCTTCCTTCAAATTGTTGAGAAAACATAAGTCCAAGTTTTTTTGTGGTGTACCTGCTTTCTTAGGTGAAATTACACTTACTGCAATTTTAACTCCTTGTTACAGAACTAGAATGAGAAGAAGGCTTAATGGCCTTCCAAACAACACTAAGGATGAAACTCCTTCCTCTACGGAATCATTTACTGGTTCCTGGTCATCAACAGCTTTTGGAACCGCAGCAGTAGACCCCGCTATTGAAACAAAAGATTCAATATTAGTAAATCCAGATCCAGATCCACGTAGAGAGCACAACAAGACTTCGATGAACATCAGAGAACATAGGAACAACAATGCACCTAGTAGGAACACTAGTTAATGGCTGAACAACACTCATAGAAACAAGTAGAGATGTTTATAGCAACATATGCTTATATTAGAACACCACATCTTGGAACACTAGCGAATGCCATAACAACACAAGTCGGAGCATTAGGGAATAATAGAGCACCACAAGTGGGAACACTAGCAAATGTCGGCACAAAGTCTAGGAGCAACGCTACAAAGCCTTATAAGACTTTGAGAAGTCCGAGGATCTAATACAAATGGCTTCACTACACCACTTGTAGGAACAAGATAAGTGACCACTATAGTCAAGATCCTAATGTTAGGACTCTGTCTTTGAACATAAGAAAATCTTGTAACATCATCACTGAGGGGAACAACTAGAAATGTAAGAACATGAGGGATGCAAGTAAGGATGCTACAACAATTGGCTCGAATGTTGGGATTCCAACTAGCACCACGTTCACTTATTTCATTTACTCCCACCCTTTTCACTTGTGAAAAATAGGTTGTGATTCAACTGAAAAGTCAACAATAGGATTAGGATCTGCATCACCAATAAATCGTTCAAGTTCAGCTAGGGGTGGCTTAGTGGAACGTAGCTATAGGCACCGAACTAAATAAAGTAGTGAAGGTAGAAAGATAGAAGAGTCTAAGCTATAAATAATGAGTTTGAACTAGTGCTTTCAATTTGCTTATAATACCTAAAGACGCCCATTCTAAAGAAATTCAGGAGCAACAGTACAGTTACTTCAACGATTATGGAGAGCTCTCTGCCTTGAGCGATATATAAGTCATTGTGGAATGCAACATATAAGTCTTCGTGATATGTTAGTTAGTGGTGGGATATATAGAAAGAAGTGCTACTGAACAACCCACCTCCTTACTACCGAGCCTGCTACTAATTAGTTACCCTTGCAATCAACCCCGCTTCTACTAAATAGACTGGAGCTTCGAACCTCGAACTCTACCTCAATCTCTATTGTCCTTGTTACAGAACTAGAATGAGAAGAAGCCTTAATGGCCTTCCAAACAACTTCAAGATTGGTTTTATCATTCAGATTCTGAAATAATTGAGGGCACGGGACTCATATATTAGAAACAATATGTAGTGGATAAATCTGGTGGGAAAAATACTACGAAAAAGAAAACAATATCGTAAGCTTGAAAAGCTATTATACAACCTCAGCTGAAGTCTAAAGATGCTTGCCTATGATTGAAATTGAATGAGAAGACAACATAAGCTTGAAAAGCTATTATACAACCTCATTTGAAGTTTGAAGATGCTTGCCTACAACTGAAATTGAATGAGAAGAGAGCCCATAGGCTTGAGTTCCATTTTGGTTCTCAGTAGAATCTTGGCATCATTTTCTGAGAGATATCTTGCTTGAATTTTCATTTCTCAGACTTCTTGGATTGATTATGGTAAAAACAATGAGATTGTTTTTCAGCCTTAAATTATCCAGAAGAATTCAACTCTGACAGACAATCAGAAGTAACAACTATACAGAAAATTTTGTAGCAGTTATTGTTAAGTTCTCTTACCTGGTAAGAAACTTTGGGAATATGACAAACATTATTATATGAATCACAACCATTATTATACTAATCACAACTAGTAGAGCTCTGAGATATGCCACACCTCTTATGGTTTCTTCTTCCACTTGAAGCGAACATTTTTGTATACATTGCAGGATAAGAGGATGGTCCTTCATCAATGCAAATATTAGTTGGATGAACACTTTACAGAAAAGAGACCATAAGCCCAATTTCCAAAAACTTTATGAACAAGGAGAAACCCAATTCCATGATTAACAAATGAACTAATCGTGATATCAATTCAATTCAAATGTGTAATTTGTCTACAACTGAGAACAAATTGAGAGAAATAAATATATTGAAAGAGGAAAAATATAAAACAATAATAATACAATGAGTAACACACATACAAAACATAAACCATAATGCAAATGCATGAAACATTTCTTACAAGAAAACATAAAGAAGCTTCACTCAAGAGAAATAAATGAAACTAACCTTGGTACCAATGCAAAAGTGAACTTTATTTGTAGAATAAACAACAAAATAAAGACCAAATGAAAGTAGAACAGATAGATTATGTTAGATGGGTCAGCACTTTACAATGAAAAAGATAGATTATGTTAGATGGGTCAGCACTTTACAACGAAAAATGAAGCTATCAAAATTAAAATACCAACTAAAAATACATATAGAACAACAACCATAAGCTTATGTCCTGAAAACTTCCAAACGCATTAATAAAGAGAAACGCAACTCCTTGATCAAAATATGAGCATAACATTGGTATCAATGCAAATGCATAATGTATTTTCTACCTAATCATAAAATATCATAATGAATGCTACAAGAAAACCAAAAGAAGAAACATGTGTACCAACTTCAAACTCGTGGGTGTTCATGCCTTGATTGCATGCAACCCACATTGCAAATAAGATTATGAAACTGGCCCACGTTGCAATAAGATTATGAAATGAGACATGTACATGTCATTATCCTAGTAAAATAGATGGCCTTGAAAAACTTAAATGGAATCACCCCTCCCTTGAGGACCATCTTACTATTGTAACGCCACCCCAGCAACAAAGCAGATAGGTTCAAAGCCTGGAACGCAAACAATTACCCAGAAAAGAAATAGATAAAGATTCACATGGCCTCAAAGGAACATGTAAAGGCTTATAAAGGTCATGTTTCCGATTTATATATTTGTTGGTACTGCAAAGGGTAATTGCAAATGAATGTTTCAATTTGGCATTGCATAGCGGACCAGGTACTGGTGTGGATGGTATAGACCCATGATTCCCTAGAGACCTAGGATGTGTTGGTTGGTAGTAGAGTGAGAGTTATAGCAACTGGTCTTATTCGTCAGAGACTTCGAGAACTTTTTGACCCTGAACCTTACGATTCTACTGACCCTTCAACTGGTACACATAGTAAACATATCAACCGGCATACACTGTATGGTACCAGCCAGTAGCCAGTTGATGGTAGTAGTTATAGCCCGCGGTGGTACTATCGGCATCGAAACAAATTGCAGCAGCAAGTCTGAGCCCGAAAATGTGATGTTGAGCCCAATTGTTTTTATTCTTCAGTATAACCGACTACTCGTTGACTTGATGATTGGTTTGTGTGGTTGAGTTAGTCGACTGTTGGTTGTGTTTGAGTGGTCTTTGCCTCACCTACATGTAGTTATATACAAGACTTCAATCACAACAGACCAACTGATGTCATAGCCAGGTTGAATCGACTGGTCAATCATCCGCGACCCTTAACTGAGGCGTATAGATTGTAGATAGACCAGAGGATCTGCTACTGTACCTGTTGCTTAAACAAGGATGAAAATACTAGATCTCCATCTCGATCTTATATATCTGCATCTGGGACTGCAATTGTTGCTTGTGCCCCTTCTGGAACTATTGAATCACCAACTGCCTGCTTCATCGACTGAACCAACAGAATGAATAGGCCGGGAAACCTTTTTACTCCTATCTGGGCTCTTGCGAGTGTAGCATCTCGGGTTTCACGAGGAGGAGGCGGCTGGGCTGGGATACTCATTCCTAGAAGCTCTGGTCAATGCTGCTTATAGGAGCTAATCCCAAATAGTGGTTAATTACGTATATAATAATACTCAAGCTTAGATACATTCTCAGATATCATTTTTTCAATGGCCGACCAAGTTCATGGCAAGCTATAATTTCACTTTGAATTTATCACAGAAAAAAATCCCATTTAATGGTTTCATTTACCAATATCGACTTTTTAACGGGTCTAAGAGGAATAAGCAAAGGTTCCGCTAAAGGAGAAGAGTGCTAAAGAAAATAAGAGCTCTGGGTTGGCTATAGATCTAAGAGTGCATAGCAAACAAAAGAGCAAGTAGATAAGTAGAGGACTGGATGGGGCTTAAAACCATTTATAGCCAGATGAAAGAGCCCAGATAGGAGGAGATCCTCTCAGTTTCACAGTTCTAATTTCAAGTAATAGGGAATTATCCTTGGGTGTGACCTCATTTGGAACGAGAGCACGATGGCTATAGAGTTCTAACTGGGGGTTTTTCACGAATTCCAAATCACCAGACTCGAAGCACAATTCGGGGTTGGGTTTTCATCTCAAAGCATGATCTTAGGAATGGAACCAAAGTACGTACAAGAGGTTCTGAAAGCAATAGTTGCTGAGAAGGTGTAGAGGCTGAGAAATATAGGCCCACTGTTGCTTCAGGTTCACATATCTCATTTCGTGCAAAGATGATAAATACCCAGTTAACATAGTCATTTGTCCAGTAGAATAGGCTAACTGATTCTCTAGAGGTCGTTTCGTCCGTTAGCACTATGCATACATGGTCCTGGATCAAAGTTGTGTTTGATTCACATGCCTCTGATCGGTGTTCTGCCTTCGTTGGATGCTCCCTATATGATATTGTGGAGCCTCTAGATGCACGATCTGTAGAGACTCAGAGTTTACTCCATACGAGCTCTTCCTCTTAATCCAGGTTGAAACTATATCGTACAATGGTTGAAACTATATCATACAACGAATGAGCTATTTACCTGACCAACCCATAGAAATACCAACCATAGGCGGGTGAAACTGTCTATATATCTAACCTAGGGCATGCTTGGGTGGTAAGATAACCTAGGGCATGCTGTGATATAAGCTTTACCATAACCTTTGGCGGTAAAAACAGTTGGTGACAAGTGGTCAACATGCAGATATGATGTGATATAAGCTTTACCATAGGTTTTGGTGGTAAAGACAGCTAGTGATGAGTGGTCAACATGTAAATACCAGCCTAGCTAAGTGATATTGCCTCCAAGATCAGTCGCATAACATTTAATTTCTTGGACTAATGCTAGCATTAGTTTACATTTTCTCTAAATGTGATGGGAACACATCAATATGTTATGGGAACACATCAATATAACATATGCTTTGGCCTCCCTGCCTCGGGAAGAGGCCAAATAAAACTGTAAAACAAATTTCATGCCGTAAAAATTTCAGCAACTAAAAACTTAGGTTATTTGCCATACGGATTAGCCTAGATTAATGCTAACAACACATTTTCAATTACTATAGTCCCAGCCGCTTGTCCGCAAGGACTAATAACTACACATACAACACAATCAATTCCTTAACAAATATAACCTATCTTTCTCACCATTACTAACATATATAACATAAAGCCTTTCATTTACTAAATGATATTTCTATTTCTTACTTCCCACAAAAGGTAAACAATATTGCAAAACACGAAACAATAATATATACTTTATTTTTAACATATAACAACAACATTTGATTTCTAATTCCAAATCTATTTAACTAACATTTACTTAATTAAAAACTATATTGAAAATCAAAGCATGACTTTACAAAAAAACACTTTTAATATTAATATTGTTATTAATTGAAATATTGTTAATTAAGATATTTTTAATTAATTAATATATTGTCATCAATATTATTAACATTTTTGTTAATTAATTACTTAATATATTGTTATTAGTATGGTTGATTAATAAATTAATTAGGCCGATAGGCCTTTCCTTTGAAAGGGACCTTCGTTGTCCTTTTCATTCCCACGCTGACACTTGTCGTGCAAACTAACATTCAAATATACATGAACCTCGTTGACGCGTGGATAGCAAATAAGGTTGGCGCATTAATATGGAGGAGTTTAGTTGAAACAAATATCCTTTTTAGCGGAGATCATGGCGGAGGTATGGTATGATATGGCACAATGCTCGGAGTTTACTGTTGTATTTACTCCGCTCAGCTGCTCTGCAGTCCTAACACTGCCAGTTGCCCGGTCCAGGTTCTTTCGTCTGCCATGAGTTTACTGTTGTATTTACTCCGCTCAGCTGCTCTGCAGTCCTAACACTGCGAGTTGCCCGGTCCAGGTTCTTTCGTCTGCCAGGTGGTGCTCATCCGCACTTGGAGAATGGGAACAAATCCCGGAGCTCGTCCTCTCGCCTGCAGTAGAGGTTACACTCTCAAAACTCTGGTTCTACGCCTGGATTATCGACCAGAGCTTCATTCCGCCTCTACATTCTGCGACTTCAAAACAGAACGGGAGGCCTGCCGGTGTCTGGTCTTCGTTTCTACCGTTTGGCATAGTTGTAGGCGTGTTCAGAACCTCCATTGAATTCCACAGGACACGGGAACTGGCCTCTTCAACACCTAACTCGCTACCTTTGATGGTAAGTGTATTCTTTATTGTAGAGGTTATTTATATTGTCTCCTGATTCTCACGCTTTTTGTTCTGCCTCTTTTATTTGTTCTTTTATCCACAACTTACAGTAACTCTGGTCCATTTACGTAGGTGAAGGCGCATTACTCCTTTCAGGTTCCTCTCTGGTATCGGCAGATGGAAAACCCTCCGCGAGCTACCACAGTTGAGGCTTACTTCCTTATTTAGTTAGTTTGACTTTAAAAAAAAAGTTTTCCTATTGATTAGCATTGAGACTCTTTCTACTCGACTTGCACGTTGCAGGGGTCCGAGGTGATGGGGTTTTCCCTGGAGCTTCTATGCTCCTGCCTGGAGCCGCAGAACGAACCCTTCAGATCAAGAAGCACGGTATGGAAATCTAGCGACATACCAGCTTGAGGTTTCCTTCTCCACTTTTCGAGTTTTATTAACCTAACTAATAGATGCTGTTGAATTTTTCTTTTTTGAAAGTAAGGTGTGAGCAGAAGTTAATTTTCTGAATAAAATTTACCGTTAACAGTCAGAAGAGCCCTTCTCTTGCTTTTCATGGGCCATATAAGCTTTCCAAACTCCATGCGAGATATGTAATTATTCCGGTAGAAGCAAAGCCTAATCAATGTTAATAGGGAGGTTTCAATTTCTTCTATTTTAGCCACAGAATCGCATCGCTATGTATGGTGACGGTGAACGCGTATCCTCTTCCGTGTGGGAATACCAACTTCGTTATAGAAGTAGGTATCATGCAGCTCGATTGGAATAATATTGCAATATATGGAAGTACAGAAATATGTGCAGGTAATACGATGATGGCTGCTAATGCCTTTACTTCAAGAACAGAGTACACTTACTACTTTTATGGGGTTTATTATGACACATGATTACCTGGACAAAGTTGGTTGACGCCATGTAAATGTGGAGGATTTCTTATAAAAGAACATTTACAATATGTTAATATTTTGTGTTTTATATATTTCTATAATTAATATGCATTCATTTCAATTCTGAATTAATTTTGAACTTTTCTTAATTTTTATTTTAAATTCAATTTTATTTATTAAATATTTGATATCAAGGCAAGATGAACTTAAAATTGAGAAGTGTGGCTAAATTATTAACCCAAGATATATATATATATATATTTTTCCAAAATATTATTAAAATGCTTTAATCACAATATTATTAAATGTTTTAATTACTATAGATTCATTTTAATTGCAGACTAATTTACAAAGCATTCATAATAATTAAATATCTTAATATACAAGCTTATTTTTGAGTATAAAAGTTGAGGAAAAGTTTTCACTTAACGAGATTTGAGTCCTCTTGACTCTGGCTGGATTTTTCGACTCTTCCCAGATTTAAAGTTCAAAAGGATCAATAAATATTTTAACTATAAAAAAAATTCACTAATTTTACATAATATATACGATATTCACATTGGAATATGTTGAAATATGCAACTTATGGCTCACATTATGTTTTTTTGTTATTAATATTGTTTTAACTTTATATATTAAAAATGTAATAGATCACAAATCTCTCTCACAATGGAAGAAAATGGCAATATAAAAAAAAATTAATTTAAATTATTTTATTTTGGATTAAACAAAATTGATATAAAATTCTATTATTTCATATGGACATTGAAATATTTTATTTATGATTAACACATTTATTTTTTTGTTATTAATATATTTTTATGGAATTATTACAAGTTATTAACTTAAATTAATTATATTTATATAATATTTACTAATTAAATCATAAAGAGGTAAAATATTACTAATTAAGTCATAAAGTGTTACCTCTGGGAAAAAACTCCCTCTGGAAAAAAAACTCCCTGGATTGCTACTTCGCACTATCACTGTCGATTATGTGTTAGACAATTGAGTTATCGTTTGCCATCAAATTATGATATTAGTTATGCCACTTATGATTGTAGCCATAACCATCCCATGGGTAAACTCTGTGTTGTGGGCGATATCAACGGGAATACTTTATAACCATCTCACCTGTGAACAGTGCGTTATCGACGATTTTAACGGCCACAATGGGAGCTGCCATTGTTGGTTGGTTGATGGTCCGCCAGATTAAAATAAAGAAACGATTCCAGACATTTTGTCGATGGGAGAATTTTATGAGAGCACGAGCATGGCGATCCTTTCTACAACGGTGGGAGAGCACTCACATTCTCATGGAAGCAAAGATTTGTTGTTTATGGTTTTGGCCGGCTTGCCAACGCACATTCTTGCTAAACTGAAGATTGATTGTTTTGAAAGAATGGAAGCAATTAAATTTATGTAGAGTAATTGTAAGCTTTTGAGTTCTTTGTGTTTTTTTGCTTCCCTTCTTGACAAAAAAATATTATAATTTTGACCAAATTCAAAAGCACATTGAGCAGATACTGAGACTGATTGAAGATTTTCAAGGAGGACGAGTAAGCTGGAGCCGTCTCTTCGAAGTCTGGAAAGTTCTCTTTAGGTAGTTTTTTGGGTTATTTTTAAAGGAAAGTGTTATTTATTTTGCTGTCAATGTTGTAGTAGTTCATAGGTCTCGTGCCATTAATGGATATTTAGGAGATGTTCACCGATACTTTAAATATTTTGAGCGACTTTTAGATTTTGCAGCGGATGTTTGAGAGATCTTGCTTATTTTTATCTCTATTTTGTTCAAATTCGGAGGCCTCATGTCCTCTTTCGACAAGAAAATAGAGATTTTTGAGACATTCTTGAGAAAATTTGAAAGATGACGAGCGAGTTTTGGGCTTCACAGGATCCAACTATTGTATTTGATTTTCCCATTCATAGTGATGGCAGGAGCATTTCTTTGTCAACCGTTGTGGCCTATCGTTGTTGTGCTGACATGCCAACCCTACCATTTCGAACTGGACCATATGATCTGAATTGGGATGAAATATTTCCATAAGTCCTCCCTCACAACGAGAGCAACGAATCATTTCCATTTCACCACAATGGTTGCGCCAGTAGTCACCCATTTCAACTCAAATTCGCCTTTGTATGCGATTAATAGATATTCCGATCACCTAGAAGTTCTCAAACTTTTTGAGCAATACTCAATTAATTTATAATCAAATGTCATGTTTATATAGGTTTACGAATTTTTCTTTTATATTTTCGGTAGGGTACCACAAACAGGCAATGTATTTCTAATCTTTGGCATTTTACCCAATTTATTTTAGCAATAGTTGGTACCATAAGATGATGTATTTCTAATCTTTGGCATTTTACCCAATTAATTTCAGCAATAGTTGTTACCATGTTAGATTTAATTTATGGGTTTTCCTAATTACTTTAAACCCTAACCAAGATCTACTCCTTTGTAAGAAATTGAAAATAATGCATAGCGGAAATTATAAGAAATTGAAAATAATGCACAGCGGAACTTACTTTCCATCTTCTAAAGCTCCTGGTCTTGACTTGAGTTGTTGGCTCTTGAATCCTTCCAAGAGCTTGCAATCCTTTTTTCTGGCTATCCAATAGAGTATCAAGTCTTCAATGGAGCAGATTGTTTTCTGAGTGATTGCAAGCCTTGGAGACTCAGCCCTTTTATAGCAGTCCCAATCCTATGGCAGCCGAAATTTGGCTGTCAATTGATAGCTAAATTTCAGCCCAATCCTAGGGCAGCCGAAATTTGGCTGTCAATTGACAGGTAAATTTCAGCCCCAATCCTAGGGCAGCCGATTTCGGCTGTCAAGAATTTATTACTGCTATTATTTCAATCAATTATAATCGGTCCATTAACAATTATAATTGATTAACATTATTCTATATGTATTTGTATCCAAATCCTTATTTAAATACGTTTAATGCCATAACTTAATTAATCACATTATTTGGCATATTTAATCATTACATAAAGGTAATCTT
>APFE030362580.1:0-12310 GCA_000404065.3 Pinus taeda | reverse complement strand
ATCATTTATTTAAATTAATATAAATTAAACTCCTTCCTTATAAATACTTATTTAAAAGCTATGAATAACCTTGATATGATACATCCAAAATATCCAAACTGTGTTATGAAAACCAACTTGCAATTTAAACAATCCACTTTACCTTGGTCAAAAATATCTTTTTCATAACATCGACAAGCCTAAATATCTTAATAATAAGACTAAATAGAAAATTAATAAATATTATTATATGAAACTTATAGTAGAATTATTTCAAAAAAATTATGCATACCAATCATTTATTGGTTGGTGGCCCTTGCTCAAATATGCTAGCTTTCCATAATATATCCCTTCGTCTCTTGCTTTGATAACTTGATCAATAAATCGTGTTCCAACACAAACCTTTCTAGAAACATTTTATTATCAACACATATTTGACATATAGTTGATTAAACACTGTAATGGATAAGAAAAGAATTTCAATATTAAAAATATTGAACCATTATTAAGGTGGGTTTGAGTTTGTTTTTTTTTTAATAAACAAAATTTCTATTGATAGTTAGTACTATTATATATGATGTTAGTATGGGAGTTTTTTTCAAAACTTTAGCATATCCAACCATTAAGGTTTACATTATATCTCACTATTAAAGTTTACATCATGGTGAGATCATAAAAATTAAAACCAATTATCAAAACTTATCATATTACCAATTGAACTATAAAAATCAAAATCAATTTATAAAGAGTTTTTTCAGCAGAAGTTACATTGAAGATTTGGGTTAACGCGTTTCGAACTAACAAGTGTGGTTCATCTTCAAGACACTTAAATAGTAAAATTACTTTTTCTGAGTTAGAATCTGCATTACAATTCAAAGACTTGTCTTTCTTGAGTTAGAATGTGGCATTAAATAGTAAGTTTACCTTTTCTGAGTTAGAATCTGCATTACAATTCAGAGACTTGCCTTTCTTGAGTTAGAATATGGCATAAATATTAAGTTTACTTTTTCTAAATTAGAATCTGCATTACATTTCAGAGACTTGCTTTTCCAATTATCAAAACTTATCATATTACAATTAGGTTCAAGCTACTATTATATCGCTAACAACATAAGAAAATCACACCATTGTATGTTTTCTAGTGTTGTGATCATTTCTTTTGTTGTTGAGGAAACCTAATTTTTCTCTTCCCATGACTTCTTGTATTTGGGACCCTCGTCATAACAATGTTAGCTATTCCCATATAACCCCTAAAATAGTATCTTCCCAAACTTCATTGGTATTTTTATGGGGTCATGTTAATTTTAGGTATGTTCTATGCTAGAGCAATTTATTTAAATTTTCACAGTTAGCAATCACATCAGCATTAAGATAAACTGCAGATAGAACATAAATATAAATTGCAGAAGACAAGCCAAGACAAGAGGACACACGATGTGGTGCTAGCTAGGGACAAACCCCACAATGTGCGGGGAAACCCTTTATCAATTCTTCTTTTATGTTCTTCAAAGTTCAACAGAGAAATAGAAAGATAGAGATAGTACATTTACAATAGAAGTCAACAATTTGACTTCTCTAGATCTAGCATAGATCATTTCATATAACGATGAGATTAGTTGAAGACTTGCAGCTTCAACTGATTCTCCAAGGTGACGGCTTCACCTATCATAGTGCTGCATCTCATCCATTTTCCGCACCTTACCATGTAGCACCATGCTACCCTATCACAATGCTGGACCTAGATGGCTGAGTTTCTCTCATCTTCATGCTGCATCTTCCATGGTCTCATTCATCATCACGCTTCCCATGCTTATGGTCATGATGTTGTCCATGCTCCATGTATGCCCATGCACATTATGTCATACATCATGCTGCCCCATTACTGATCATGCTGCCCTTTACATCACCATGTAGTCTTATGTATGCATCAATGAGTATATCAGCCTTTAGCTGCTTGCTATGGCTTGCAGCCTAGCAAAGCAACTAGGTTGTAATTCTAGATTCCTTCCAGCAGACCCATCTAAATCTATCTTTATAATTTCATGCTGTCACCTATAGCAATCTGATATTATGACAACATATTATATCAAAACATAACCATGCTATTACTTACAACTAGATCACTGTGCAAGGCTTCTTACAGGACAGCAACCAACTACTTTTCTTCAGGATACAACCTACCTCGAACAGTGCTTCTCAACTGTGGATTGAGGTCTTTAATGACTGCACCCTAATGCATATTTAAATGTTGCTATTGGAGCCACCTTGAGCTGCCTATGGTACCCTCCTTATCTGCAGCTTAGATCCCTCCATGGGCTGTGTATACATCTCTGTCTAGGGCATCAACGTGTCCCTTCTTGCTGTGTATATGCCCTCAAGGATTGTGGCCTTAACCCTAAGTGTCACAGCTAGAAGACTGCGTAGATATCAACCAGATCTTTGTGATGACTTACTTACTATGGCTAGGGTTTGACAACATTAGGATCTCTTCATGGCAGCAGCATTTGGGCCTCCATCTTTGAGCATATAGAGATTCTTCAAGACACCGTGTAAGGCCTCTTGTACAACGTATAAGGGCTCTTTAGAACTGTGGATTTTGGCCTTTACATACGGCTGGTTCAGGCCTTTCCAACTGCGACTTAGATAACCTTTATGACTGCGGCTAGATCTCGTTTAGGGTTTCTTTTGACAACATTCAAGCCTCCCTCACTACGTTATGGAAGCCTCCTTGACTGCGTGGATTAGGGCTACTGATTGACCTGCGGCTAGGGCACTTTAGCTCCAATCGGACTGCGGTTATGCCTTCTTTGACTACAGCTAGGGTAAGGCTAGATCAACCTCTAGAATAACGTATACTCCTCTAGATCTCTCTGTCCACAAAACCCAAAGAGGTGGAGATCGATCACAAGAGATGTGTCTCCAAATGTCTTCAAGTCCTCCTCTATTTATATTAAAAACGAAGAGGTTGAATAGACATGACGTTTGGACTTCTAGAGCCTACATAAGATGTTGGTCGGCTTGATAATAAATCCATAATCAAAATAAATTCATATCTCCATAAATACTTATCAGAATCGGATGATATTTGGATCAATCATACACCTCTCGATGAGAGGGATCCAATAAAAATATCACCTGCCATAAATAAGCTAACCCACATGGAGTTTGGCCCTAGTTGCCAATTTAACATGTCACTACTTGACTCCCATAAAATTGCTTTATGGGAAAATAGTATAGGTTTCTAATCCAATATATTAAAAAAAATGAGTATATTTTCCTTTTACGTATCATCTTTATTTTGGATATCTACCAGTTTTTTATATAAGCTTAAATTCGATTAAAAAGAACAACAAACTCGCTCTTCTATTTCTCTCATCATTATAGATAGATGTATCACTCACTCTTCTCTTTCTCTCATCATTATAAATAGATTTATCACAATGAAGATAACCAAATTTGTCATAAAAAAATTTATATTTGTTTTTTAGAAATCTACTTTAACTTATTTTAAATTAATAATGTCTTTATAGAAGAGTAAGAGTGGGAAAAAATGTTGGAAAAATAATATTTATTGTAAGGAAATATAATTTATGATTAATATTATTTACCAATATCGCTTCCATCTCAAAAAAAATAATTCAATACTTTAAACATTAACTTTATAATCCCATTTTCAAAATTCTTTAAATAATCCTTTTCCTTCTTGTATACATGAAAAGAGAAATTTTGTGATGGACCACTACTTTTCTACATTTTTGGAGATGGGATCAGGGACAAATGACATTATGTGGTTTCTGCAATCCAGGAGGTCTCTCTATTTTAATTGCAAAGGTCTAAGTCTACGATCACAGACACTTGTTTTGAGGTCTTTGTAGCATGGTTTAGCTATCACTTTTCACTCTCAAGTATATCCTGCAGCACGAAGGATATTTTGTTGGGGTTTTTAAGTTTTTACAAATATGGAAATTCAAGGCTTGAACAAGCTTGTTGATTTTTCCCTAGGTCTGGAGGATCTTGTCTCCCTGGATGTCGACATGCCAACTCACTCATCTTATCCTAAAGGAAACTGGATGGCCAGATTAGTAGATTTAGATGGCAGTTTACCTCGACGAGTTTTTCTGAAATCTTGAATGTGGTTTCCAAGGCACCTCAACTCTCCTCACTGGTTGCCACTGGGGTTTTTGCTCCATTGTTGGTAAAGCAGGTCCTACCGGAATACGTTGCTCACAGAAAAACCCTTTCTCATCAAAGGTCAGCTCTCACGAGATGACCCCTCTCGGGTTATTTTCAATGAAGGTTCTCCAAGGTATAAGCCTCCCCTGATGCATTATTTGGCAAGGTCAATTTCTCGCAAGTAGAGGAGTTTTCGTGTCGGCGAGATTGACAAGTTTAAACTAGTCAGAAGTTTCCTATGGCCCTGAAGTGTACAAGCCCAAATAAATTCCACAATGAAAGAAAATCTTATTAATGATAAAATCACTTATTTATACATGTGCAATCTAGGTATGAGACAGTTGTGTCTAGATAACGTATTAACCGTAAAAATGGAATGTAAAACTAACTACATATTATACAATAACAATCCTGAAGGATTAGTTAACATTTCCCCTTAATCCGAATGTGACATCTTACATGCCGAGTAACATTATGAACTTTTCAAACTTTTCACGTCCCAGTGGCTTTGTAAATATGTTTGTGATCTGCTCTAAAGTAGGACAATGTGTCAGATGAATAACTTTGGCATCTACATAATGTCGAATCAAGTGATATTTGTTGTTAATATGCTTGCTTCGATCATGAAACTTGGGATTCTTGGCCAACTGAATTGCAGAAGAGTTGTTGATGAGTTCTAGATTTGAAGCCTTTTGTTTCTCCTGCAATTCTTCAAGTATTTTGTGAAGCCAAATATTTCTTTTATATCTTGAGTTGTTGCAACATATTCAGTTTCGGTGGTAGAATCAACAAGAACAGATTGCTTGTGTGCTCTCCAACTGATGGTTGTTGATCCAAGACTCATCAAATAACTAGAAGTAGAGACTCCATTCTCCTTATCTCCATCAAATTAGAATCTAAATAGCCGGTGAGATGGAAATCTACAACTTTGGAATATTTGATGCCATATGTTCGAGTGCCTTTCAAATCCTTGAGCACTTGCTTTTCTGCATTCCAATGACCTTCACATGGCTTATGCATGAACCTGGAAAGTATCCCTACAACAAAAGCTATGCTAGGTCGGGTAGTAGTTAGAAAATTAAAACTTCCAACAAGTTGCGTGTACTATGTTGGATCTTCAAACATTCTTCCTTGAGTGGAAGTAAGCTTCAAATTCTGCTCCATAAGAGTAGCGACAGATTACAATCCTGCATCCCAAATCTGTCTAATAGATGTCCAATATACTTTTTCTGAGAAATGAAACTCTATTTTGGTTTCTGATCAATTTCAATCCCTTAATAATAATGTAATAAACCCAAATCTACCATGTCAAAAATTTCAATAATTCTCTTTCAACGGACGCTATATAGTCATCATTGTTTCCTGTAATCATCAAATCATCTACATACACAACCAAATATACAACCGACTTTCCAATTTTTTGAACAAAAAACATTGCATCATCGAGATCAAATAACTTATAATTCAACTTGATAAGGTGTTCAGTTATTTTTTCATATCATGCACGAGATGCTTGTTTCAGTCCATACAAAGCCTTCACTAACTTACATACCCTTTTCTCTTTGCCTTTGACAACAAAACCCTCTAGCTGAAACATATAAACATCCTCCTTCGAATTTCCATTCAAAAAATTTGTTTTAACATCCATATGGTGTATCTTCCAGCTATTCTGAGTTGCAAGAAAAAATAAAGTTCTAATTGTGCCCCATTTTGTTGTAGGAGAAAATGTCTCTGTGCAGTCAACACCTTCCTTCTGAGCGTAGCCTTTTTCTACAAGTATCTCCTTATATTTATCAAGTGAACCATCTGATTTGTATTTGATAGTATACACCCATTTGCAACCAATGGTTTTGACATCTGTAGGAGGATCCACTAACCTCCAAGTTCCATTCTTAATAAGTGCACCATATTCATTTTGCATTGCATGCTTCCATTCATCACAATTAGCAGCTTCTTTAAAATAATTAGGTTCACTAATTGTACAATGTTTGAATTCACAGTCATGAGAAACATTACATGAATCACCTTTAGAAGACATTCATGTTTCAACATCATCATACTTGCTTGAAACTTTTTGAGCACATGTAGATATTCATAAATGTTGTTGAAGTGGTTGTGATGGTTGTTTATCTTGAAGTAAAAGTTCTTATGGAACACTTTCTGACCCTGTAGAAACAACATTATCCTCCAAGTTTTCTTCAACATAAACATCCTCATGAGTTAAAGATAGAAAAACCACATACTGATCCAGAATGGGAACCCCCCCTTCAGTGTGTGGAACATCATTATTAGGTTCAAAATAGAACTTCTTAGATGAAAATTTCTCCAAATGAGCCAGTGTCCTATCAATAGTGGAATTATTCTTATCTAATTCAAGGAAAATAACACCTCTGGAAAGAATGAATTTTTTATTTTCTTCATCATACAACCTATATGCTTTGGAAGTAGCATAATATCCCAAGAAAATACATTTGCGACTCCTAGAACCCAACTTGTTGTGCTGATGTTTAGGAATTAATGCATAGCATAGAGAACCAAAGACTCTAAAATGTTGAACAACATGAAGACAATTATACAAATTTCATAAGGAGATTTATTATTGATGACAGGAGAAGGACAAATATTGCGAATAAAAGCACTGCTACTCCCTAAAACATAAACTTAACATTCTTAAATAACATCATAGATCTAACCATATTAAGCAAAGTTCTATTCATACATTCCGCAATGCCATTCTGTTGTGGATTATAAAGTATGGTAGTTTGATGTTTGATTCCATTGTCCTCCAAATATTATTCAAAAACACGAGAAGTATACTCGCCAACATTATCAGTTCTGAGAATGCCTATATTCTGTTGAGTTTCATTTTTAATCATCAAATGAAAAGTTTTAAAAACTTCAAACACTTGTGACTTATTCTTTAATAAATACACCCAACACATTCTCGAGTAATCATCAATAAATGTTAGCACGTATTTATTTCCATTGGAATTTGCAATAGGCATAGATCCACATAAATCTGAATGTATAAGACCTAATTTTTGTGAAGCTCTAAAAGAAGAACTATGAAAAGGTTGTTTATAATGTTTTCCAAAAATACAAGAATCACAAGGTGTAATCTTTCTTGGAACTTTAGGAAGACCTTTAATACCTTGTTTTTTCATAATTTTGATGCTGCCATAATTGATGTGACCAAATTGAGCATGCCACAACAAGCTGGGAGACATGCTACCACTTTGTTGCGCCAAAAAAGTAGAAATTTCTCGAGAATTAGTAGAT
This sequence comes from Pinus taeda, assembly GCA_000404065.3. NCBI lineage: Eukaryota > Viridiplantae > Streptophyta > Pinopsida > Pinales > Pinaceae > Pinus > Pinus taeda. The sequence continues at coordinate 4,879 of APFE030362580.1, read as the reverse complement.
GAAGTACCATTTAACTTTAAAAGTGTACCTTCTTCCACATCGTTCATAATAACTGCATGATCAAATGCTCTTCTTATCTTGATGATTCCATCAAATATATGAATAGAATGCCCCTGCTGCCGAATATGGATAAGAGACATCAAATTTCACTGAAACTATGGAATATAAAGTACATCCTGTAGAACATAATATGAAATATTCGGTATCTTCAAATGAATAGACCCAATGCCATATAGTTTAATTTGAGACTTGTCAGCAAAGTAAATAGCACCATCAATATCACCACTGGATGTTTCAAAAATATCTCGCCTAAATGTCATATGACAAGTGGCTTCTGAATCCAAAATCCAACTATCTCACCATAAAGAGAATGTAGTGTTGAAAATATCATTAATATTAAAATTACAATGAGCAACAATGTAATGTGTAGACTCTGATGATTTTCCCTTATCTGGTGGTGGCTGATCTTTCTTTTCATTCACCTATTTTCTCCTTTCACTGACTTTCTCCCAAGGGATTTTACAGTTACATTATGACCGATTTTACCACATCTAAAACATTTGATAGCTAGTCAATCATTAAAATTCCTTTGTTGTCTTTCATTTTGTTATCTGTCTCCCTGATTATTTTTGCCCCCCCTACGTCTACAATTTATCCTACCACAACCTCTACTACTTTTATCACCTCTAGAAGTTTTGGTATGAGACTTCTAATCCTTTTGTGCAAGGCACAAAGTTTCTGCATTAGAGTTTGGTGGAGCCTCTTTCTTCCCAAAGGCTTTTTCTCTCTCAACTATTTTGCTTGCTAGTTTATCAAATGTAATGTCTTTTAACTTCCCACTAGCTTGGAGAGATTCCAAATAATGTGAATAGACAGGGTGAAGGACTTTTATAAAAGTTGTAAGTTGTAAATATACTTTAATTCTAGTGGTTTCTATATCATGAAAATTGGCTTTTATTTCAGAGGCACTCTTCAAAGGATCATTATCCTTGATCTCCAAATTAAACAAATTTAACAATAACTGAATAATTTCGATTTCTGAGTGTGAAGCATACAATTATTTCAACTTCTTTAATACTTCGAATGCAGTACCACAAGTAACAATATATCGGCTTACCTCTTCTATCACTGATGCAGTTATTAATTCATATTCCTTGTTGTCTTTTGTCTCCCAAATTGCACGTTGTTTCTCATTATCTGGCGGTTTCGGTGCAATTTATTTTCCATCATTATCCTTCTTTCCTTGACAAACTTCCCACAAATAATTAAAACCAGGGAAATTTTAAGATTTCTAAACCACTCTTGATATTTTTACTTTCCATTAAGAACAACTCCAACTATGGAAATGATTGAAGTCAATATTTTTATGCAGTCAATATTCTTCAAATCCTTTCAAATTCAAAATATATGCAATACTTTTGAAAAGATATAAATTTGTTTCTCCACTTGTTTCAAACAAAGTTGGCTTTGTGGTTTAATGGTAAGGTTCAAAAATAGCCTAGCAAAGAGCGAGGTTCAACCCTTATTAGCCTCCAAATATTTTATTTTACCAATGGCCTCTTAAAAAAATATATATTTCAAATCACCATAAAATTGACCACTCTTCAATTAAAAATTTAATTCAAACCACCAAAAAATATATATCCTTCATTTTAAGAATCCTTCAGAAATATTTCAGTAAATGCAAATACTATCCTCAGAATTTTTACTGTGATTAAACTCTTGTTTACTACAATAAATAAAATAAAGCCTCCCAAAATTAAAATAACAAGCGGCCCTTGGATGCATGGAACTTAGACTTTTAGCAAATAATCCAACAATTATTGGTATTAGACCCAGTATTGACAATTTTTATTGAGAACAACAAGCACTTAAAACTCCAACATGTATCCTAACTTCCAAGGATATGTTAAAAAAAAACATCATGCCACTGAATTTCTCCAATCGTATTTCATTATGATGGAAAGTTATAAGACTTACAAAGAGTCAATGGTTTGGGTCTCTCACTGGGCTAACCTTTTGTTGCATTTAGCTATCCTCACGACCTTCATGCTCCACGTCTCCTTTATGCCATAGACTTCAAATACATGGAGTTTAGAAACAACTCAACCAGGGCTCTGATACCAATGTATAAGAACAAATAAACTCCACAATGAAAGAACACAATGAAAGAGCATCATAATAATGATAAAATTACTTATTTATACATATACAATATAGGTACGAGATAGTTGTGTCTCAGTAACTTATTAACCATAAAAATGGAATGTAAAACAAATTACATATTATACAATAACAATCCTGAAGGATTAGTTAACATGAACGATGATAAATTGTCCTACAAGGGTTAAACCATATCCACCAGGTTTGATTTTACTAGGTTGCTTTTCACCAATGGTCAAGAAGGTCTAGATATTTTGGGAAGGAATAATGGCGTGGAGGGGTCTCTCATCCCCCCTCTTGTTGGAGAATCTCAAGCCATGGCTAATCCTGAAGAGGAAAATAGAGAATTTGAGGGAAAATGGCTAGAACACGAAACCCTAGCCCCAAATAATGAGAAACTGGGGAATCCTGTGGTGAAAAAGAAGGGCATGAAGAGGAAGAGCATTCAATCAAATCTAGGTGAGGTAGATTTTATTTTTAGAGAGGATGTTCATATGGGGGAGGTTGTAGAGATGACAGAGAGGATCGTTGTTGGTTGAGCTCGAGGCAGGTTTTTCTCGACATATTTAATTAGGGTTAACATCAAAAAATATGGGATTTGGATATCTCTAAGGAGCCAAAGGTAAATAATCTGTTGAAAGGATAGTTTATGTTAGTTTTTCCCTCAATATAGGCAACAGACAAGGAAATCAAAAAGCCAAGGTTCATCCAATGGACACCTTTATTTGATGCGAAGAAGGAGAAAATTGGGATTTCTCCCATATGAGCCAAGCTGCCACATTTACCTCCTCATTTATGGTCTTTGGATTCTTTCAAGCACATTGGAAGCCATCTGGGAACATTTGTGGATGTTGAATTTTCATTTGAGGTCTTAGAGCGCATGGTTGTTGCTCAAATCCTGGTTAATATCAATACTTGTGAAGGTCTCCTTCCAAAGATGAAGCTTACTTACTGGAGGATAATGCATTCTTAGTCATTAGAATAGGAGGGAGTCCCATTTAGGTGCTGACGGCATAATGATTTGGGCCATTTTCTGGAGGATTTCCCATTTCCATTCCAGAAGTAAATATTCTCAGCTCCATTGGATGGAAGTTTGGTTTCAAAGGTGGACAAGTTAGGAGTAATTGGTAATGGAAAAGGGTCGAGCTCCTTAATAGATCTTATTCGAGGGTTTACAGTTTCTCGAGATGAGTGGTGGATGCTTATGGAGGACGCTTTAAGGGGTGCATGATCAAATGGTCTCCTTCCAGAATCTGCTCTTGCCTCTTCTAGTGATGGACATTTGGGTACTCCTTTCCCCCTTGTGAAACTCCTAATATATATGATGTTATCATTTTACTTGTTATATCTGAAAATATCCATTAAATCTTGCCTCATTCTTCATTTTCTTTAGGTCAACATGTTAAACATATATGTTGTTCTCTCTCCTTTGTTCCCTCGTCCATACCTCCTCTTATCTTCTTTTCCTCACACATTGGGACCTCGACATACTCCACCTCACATTCCCGGTATTTACTTCACTCTTCATCAAAGTTGTTTGGCCCACTTCCTATAGGAGAGCTTGGGCCTGTATCCCCTACAAACATATGTTGAGGAAGAGGTCGTATCTCCAATGAATAGAAGGCTAGCCTTGATGTTGTTACTGGCTTTAAACAAACCATTGATGGGGTACTTAGAGCTTCAATGACCCTTGTTTTCCATCCAAAATGATATGTATGTCTCTAAATTTTTGGGGTCTAGTTAGTACATCTAAGAAACTAGCTAATCAGCTACTCAAAATTAGGCTCAAAAATTGAAGTGTCAGAATCTTGATAAAATTAACTTCAGATCGAAGAGCTCGTCATTCTGATTCCAATGGTATGAATGACACTCGAATCCGAGATGGTATGAAGAAGTTAGAGAAAGTCAAAGTTCAGGTTTGACTTGGACATATGGCAAGAAAAAATGATGTGGCAAGACCCTGCAATGAATGGGGAGGCGCCAAGTGGCAGGCTACCATTTCCCCCTGCATATCACAAATCAAATCTCGTAGGTGGATCGTGTTAAAAATTGGCCACAAAACAAGCAGGCTTGCTACGCGAGAAATCACAATTGCACTTTGCAAAAGATAGGTGGAAAGGTGTTAAAGGATCGACCCTCAAGTTGCGATGCGATGGATCATCCCAAAGTTGTGATGCGATGGATCGCAGATCACAATTGCACTTTGCAGAAAGCAGAGTTTCTCATTATATTACCCATTGGTTCTCCACCGATTGCAAAATGCGATAGGTTCCCAGATGCAATGCGACTATAGGTTCTGATTAATTGTTTCATCATGTCCGCCAGATTGCAATTGCACATAGCCCCGCTATGATCACGGACTATAAAACCATTGGTTTCCTCTCCGATTGTGATTTGTGATAAGATCGTTGACTGACAGATTATGGCCTGCCGCGAGGTGAAATTTTCACCCAATTAGTGCCTGTTTGGGGTTAATTTGTAGGATCATGTCGGAAATGGGGAAATTTGTGGAGTGAATATTGGGAGAACTAGGAGAAGTCATAACTTCTTTAGTTTTCCACCAAAGTGGATCCAAAAAGGGGTTAGATGACCATTTTTGAGTATTCTGGACTGATTGGAGTAGGTTGCATAAGCATTTGAGCATTGAAAACACATATTTTAACACTTTTGAGCATAATAGAGAGGTCCAAGCCATTGGAAGCTACACCAAGGAGAC
>APFE030362565.1:0-35554 GCA_000404065.3 Pinus taeda | reverse complement strand
TAAGGCTTAGCCTCCTTAGCCTGAGAGGGCTCTCTCAAAAGGGTTATTGATTTTGACTAATGATAAGATGGCTAACTCTTGTGGTGTAACAACATGGACAAATATAAAGGCTGGATAAACATTACATAAGTTTCCATTGGGCTTATGGAGTCAATCAAACTTCTGTAAACAATAACACTACCTTTGCATAGATGTTAGGGCACTTAGCATTTAAATGTTCAGAATACAAATTACATGAAACCACAGTTCACACATGCATACAGGAAGTCAGAGCACAATCAGTGAATTCTGAGTGATTATGCATCCATGCAACTGAAAAAGACATTAAGAGAAGAACAAAACACATATTCTGAACATGACAAATCCTTCATGAATCCTGAGAAGAAAAATAGATCCTTTGTATTACTGAAAATGGTTTACATAAGCTAAAACAGTACTTCTGCTGTCAAATTTCCAACCCTCATTACATTGCTGTCTCAGCTATATATAATCCTTATTCTAACTAATTCGAGTTTCCTCCTCCAGCATGAGGGGAATTATAATAACTCGATCCTTATCTCTAAAGTCGCCTATCAACTATTTAACTGTCTATTAAATACAAATAAACTGCTGACTGTAATTTTAAAAAGTCCTAAATCAATTATCTCTAACTCTATCTTCGTGCCATAGTGGCTACTCCTCGTCCTTTGACACCTGGTCTTCTTTCAAAATGGATAAGCTAGACATTTGATACTCCATATTGACCTTGAACGCTGAATCCTTATCTGCCCGTGCTATTAGGAGATGTCCCCTGCTTCTCGGCTTCTGTTTTCCACAATTTGCTCGAATATATAACAACACTTTTCTGGGCCTTTAATAACCCAAGGTGTGGAACGCTGCCATATTTTTGATGTGTTGTAGGCTGTATTGATGGACGGGTGTTTCTCTTTCAAAATTCCCATTTGTATTTCAAACTGGTTGACTGAGATTAGATTGTGTAGCTTCAGCAGTTTCGCAGTGTGCTACGAAACTGCTGTACATTAATCATCTTCAGCAGTTTCGTAGCGCGCTACGAAACTGCTGTGTGATTCCAAAAACACAGTTTCAACCCAAAATTTTGAAATTGTCTGGGTTGATCAGGTGGAAAATAAGGAGCCAATGGGCAATCTGGAGAACATTTCCTCCTCTGGTACTTGCATGCAGCATAAGCCTGATCGATGCCACCTTTTCTTGTCATATTGGATGGATATGAAATGTATATATGCTCTGCAGACTCTTGAATCAAATTGTGATATTCATTCTAATTGCATTTTTCATTCACAGATTCCTCTTTAAGCTGCTGCAACTATTGGCAGCAAGCCATTATGCCTGAGGAGTGGATCTGTAGATGGCTCTCTACCCCGAAAATCCTTCATCTTGCTCGGTAAGCATATGTTGTAGTGCATGACCAAATTCATGGAATACAGTCTCAACCTCATGGAAAGTCATTAAGCTTGGCTTATCTCCAACTGGTAGTGTTTGGTTGCAAACCATGTGTGCTATGGGTAGCTGGACTGAAGTACTATCCTGCACAAGCACACGACTTCGGCCAAAAACTTCATCCATCCATGCACCACCTTACTCCTCTGAGGGCCTTGAGTATGGATCAAAATAGAAATACGCAACTGGACTTCCAGATCAAACTTCTTCCTTTCTTCTTGAAGAAATCATTCTGAAAGGCACCGTGGATTTCCAAGAGAACTGCGTATAACACCCCATTCAGAACGTGTAAGCCTTGGAACATATCCAAGGTGTGCATGTTGTGCACCTTCAAGTTGGCCTTGACATTGTTGCTGACCTGTCTCATCCTCCAATATCCATGGCTTATTTTTGTACTTTTCCCGTAAAGCATCTGTCAACTGCCGACCTTTTAGACCTTCTTTGTGTAGAGATTACTTAGCTTCGGAACCTTTCTTCTTAGAAAAAGCAGGTAAACCTTGAACAAATCTTCCAATGAAATAACTTTTATCACTAATGTTACTTGGCCGGACATTATATTCACGAATTAAGCGTGTGACTGGAACTCCACATTTAGAACAAGCTGCGTGAGTCTCTGCCATAGATTTTCCACAAGCCAGGCATAGCGTCATATGTTTACAGTTGCTTCCATATAAATCTGATGCAGTCCCACAACCGCTGCATGATGATTTAAGCACAATATCCCCCGACATGACAGCTTTCACAACGACTTGCCTCAGAAAGTAGGATTAACAGAAATTCTGCTGAATATTCAATACGAAGACCTCCAAGAGAAATCAAATCCTATCAACATGAAAATTGCAGCATACAATCCCAACAAAGATATCCGAGCCCCTTCAATCATGTCAAAATTGGTCACCCTGAAGGAACACCCGTCCAATATACTGATCTGATCCCGAATAACAACGACAATCTCCTGATTCTGACCTCCATTGTGGAATATCAGCAGCCCAATCCAGGAATCAACCAAAACTTTCAAAGGAAAACCTCTTCTAGACTGTCTAGAAATTGAGACATTCAGATGAAATTATCAGAGTTTAATGGTTTCTTCTAAATTGGTTTGCAACTAAGACATACCTTCAGGGATATAGGGAGAAATCTGCCCCAAATCGAATGTGAATTTTCGCATCCCGGATCCAACAACCGAGTGAGCTCAAATGTTATAATTCCATTCTCAGATTTGCATCTTACATCAGACAGTTTTTTTTCTCTAGTAGGATGCATGTTTGAGGACTCCCGCCCATTAATCCAGTACGAATTCACATTCCCAACTGCTGGAAGAGCTAACCTGTTCTGGTTCAGCTCTTGAGCAACACCACGAAGAATATCATGCAATCTTTCTTGTCTTCCACACTCAGTAATCTCAATGCCTTGTTCATTGTTAAGGGCCCATCCAAGTACAGAGCAAAGATCAACCTTTGACAAAAAATCGAACTGATGTGAAAAATTTAGAATTTTTTCTTGAGTGATAACATAAGCCATCATAATGTGGAAGTTTTCTTACCTCTGTAGATTCGAACTGTAGTGATTTGGTCATCATATTACAACATAGCATAGAGACCTAATGCAAATTATTCTACCAGTGTTCGATATCTTCATCTGAGTATGAGGTACACAAGTTGTCTCTATCCCATGTGATCCACCCATCGACAGTCGGATTGATCCAGCCTTTGTCACGTGCAATAATATTGTAAATTTGATCCAAATCATTATCCTCCTCATAGTTGTAGACTAGTTCAATGTATTGTGCTCCTTCAGCAGGATGTAGTGGCACGATAACCCTAAGCGCCTTCTTTTCAAATGTCATCTTTTGCTTCTTCAAATTAATCAATGCATCCATGTCAAATTCCCAATCAATTCCTAGTAGTGCAGGGTAAGGATTTCTATCGTCCACTATTTCAATTACCTCAAAGTCAATGAACGCTCTTGCTCTTCCAATGTCCATTGTTACCCAATACAAGCGCCCCACAAGAATGATATTTTGTTGATTGGCCATGCATAGTTTTATAGGAGACCATTATAGCATAGTTCTCCCCATCCATTCCCATGTCTTCTTAGGTAGTACATTTGCATCAAAACCCAAATCCAGGATGACTTGGTCCATCTCATACTACTCGATCCGCGTGGTTAACCTCATCTCGTGCCTAGTTTGTTTCTTGTGTTTACCTAGTTTCCTCGCAGCACGTTGTTCTATAGGAATATTAATTTTTCTTATGAAATTGTCGATTAGCTCTTGAAGCTCTTTTACTACCTTCTGATCTCTCAACAGTTTCATACAGGTTTTGAGAAAAGTGGCCAACAACAAAGGATCCACATCTTGCACTTCACTGTTTCTAGCTAATTTATCTTGACTCTTGGCCGTAGAAGCTTCAGCGAAATTCTTCTTAGCCTCCATACAAGTTTCTTTAGCTTAGTTGAGGTCAATAGCCTTATCTTCTCATGTGGCCATACCACTGCACGCTACGATATTAATACTATGGTATTCTTCGCGAGGCTCCACCCTCATCATCTGGCTATTTTGCGTAGGTTGTTGGGTCTGCATCTTTTTTTCTTGCATATTTGTTATAAGTATCGATCAATATTCTATCACATGATCGAATTGTCTACAATATTTACAAGATGGATGTGTTGGATTTTGACAGTCACATGCAAAATGTCTAGCTTCTCCAAAGTTATAACAAATAACTTGTCCATGACCTCTACGAGCCCCTCCTCCTCTTCCTCTTCCACGACCTTTGAAATCCTTCGCATCCTGCACCCCTGCTATGATCCTGAGGATGATTTTCCACCTGCATCAGTTAGGTAGGGGTTCTATCCATCATTAATTCATAAATTTGACAATGGCACTCATCATGACCTACAGATTTACAAAAATTACACAAAACATGTTGTGGGGTCTGTACAAACTTTTGTAGTAAATGGAAATTGTTTGTTGCATGTTGTCCTATAACCTAACAAATAGCACAGCATGACGTTTCTCCTATGCTCAGACCAGTTGTATTATTTGGCTTTAGGGGGACATATACCCCCCCCCCAATAAGATAATTCTGAATAACTGGGAAATGGTCCTTATAGTAATAGTGATCCTTGCATTTCAAGCACCCAACTTCTGCATGAACCTTGTTCTAGGCTTCCTTTCCTATTTTCAAGCTCTACAACTCTATGTGCAGGCTTGTCAGCTGTGAGAGAATCTATTGTACTCCAATGATCATATCTTATATTGGTGAGGCTTCCAACCTCATCACGATTTCCATAGCTTCTCCTTGTGTTGCTATATTCTGTTGTGATAATGGTAATATTAGGTGAGGCAATAATGAAGCAATGTACTAGTCTCTATGTTCATCATCCATGATGTTCATATTAGCTTGCTATCAGGAATTTTATTCTCTGATTGAAATCCCAAGAGGATTCATTTACCCTTTGTTGTATCTCCTTAAACCATGTGATAGACTTCCCGAGACACATAGGCTTCTTAAATTCACTATTCAACTCTTGCTAAGTCTTTGCCAATGTCACACCAAGTCTGTCATGATAGAATTTGATATACCAAGTCAGTGCCCTATACTGCAATGTTGTAACCAGTTGTGCTTTCTTTAGGTTATCATCAACGATCTTCTATGTTATCCACACAACATTTGCAACAAACCAGAATTGCTTGGGATCTTCATTCCATACCCCTTTAAACATCAACATCTTCATTGCATTTTCCATTTTGAATGATGGAGGTGGAGGTGGAGGTGGAGGTGAATATGTAGGTGTATGTGGTGGAGGTGGAGGTGGTGGTGGAGTGGATGGATGAGGTATCCTTAGGATACCTTCACTTACCAACTACAACACACCTCGTAGTGTATTTAGAATAGTTCCTTCATCACCTCTTGATGAGGATCCCAATAGCAGAATATATTCAGAACCTAATTCTCTATTCATTCAGAGGGGTTTTCTGCTTCACGTAGTCCCAAACATCAAGGAAATGGCGTAACCTATTTTTTACACAACAACATCTTAATCCAAGTTTACAGATATTTTAAATACTTACCTTATGGTCCTTTGAAGATCCTATGCTCTACTTCGCTATATCGGATGGACGTATCAATCACAAGCTTAGTGAAAAATCCTCTTATGATATGATCAATCCAGTGATCAACGGCGCGTGCGATCAAAGGTATGTTGATGAGATAATGTTGAATTTGATGCTAGAGAATCAGTCCTAGGTTGGACATATGTGCTTGTCATCTTTGTGAGTTGTTAAGGTGTTGGGATGGGGTCTCTAGGTCAATTTTGTTAAGTTTTGAGTCAATTTTGTATTATTTTTTGTAGGGAATGTAAAGTCTCTGAGAAATGTGGAAAGGAGGAGCGTGAATCTAGTAGAAGTCAAAGGAGCTATAGTCCCTTAGTTGGGTAGGTGACAAAGTTGTTTGGATACCCACCCATGGTCCGTGAGCCATGGTATTGTAAGGAAAAGGCTATATAAAGTTCATTCATAGTGAATCTTAGAAGATAAATTTAAGAGAAGAATCATTGTAAGGGCAAGGTGCTAAGAAAAGAAAGGTTTGTTTCTTGTACTTACATGAAATGGGAAGGCTCCTACAGCTGAGTGCACGATGACCTTGATAAGTCCACAAGCTGAATGTGTAGGGATAAAATGTCTGTGCTTGAACATTTACATCTAATAAAGACTGTTTTGGGCTGAAATTGATGCATCTATGTTCTTTTATTTACTTCTACAAAGTTTATGTATCTTTTCTCTGTAATTTGTTTTATATGAATGAATACGTATTTACTATGCGAAACTGGTAGATTTGCAATGTTTATGCATGATAAGTAGATTTGAGTACCTTCGCAAATATCTCAAGGCCATTTAGATAGAGTTGCAGTAGTTATCTATCGGAAGGATTAGATCTGTACGAAGGCAGATCTAAGCCATACAAACTTCAAGAAACCATCACACAGGCCTCTGGATGCAGAAACCTGGTTCTAGCATCCCCTAATATTGCTTCAAGTTAGACTCCAACCTATGCTACATAGGTTGTTGCCAAAAAGGCTAGTAGTTAGGGTTTTGTTGGTTGGTGCAGTTAAAGTTGAACTTGGGTCAGGCCCCATCAAGCCAACAAATGGTTCTGTTGCCCAAACCAGGATCTATCTGAGGAATGTGTGATGTCAAATAAGTGGTTCCTTACAAAGAAAGAAATTGAAAAGTGGCTCGATTGTAAACAACATGCATTTGCAGCTCAGGAGAATAGAAATCCGCAATTATACAAGGAACAGTGGTTGAATAGATACTTGTACACAAATCAAATTGAAGCTTGTTTATGTTTCTTTCCCTGCAAACTACACAAGTGGTTGTCTAGATTAGTGGACAACCAAGGTACTTGGAGGCTTGACAGTCTTATTGTGTGGATTTCAAAGCTGGTGATGCACTTGCAAGCTTCTGAAAATGACATTGCATAGGATGCCGCTCACAAGAAGGCAGTGCAGAAAAAGAAAGAGGCTGAGCATGAAGTAACTCAAGAAAAAGCAGCACAGGAAAAGAAGGAACTTGCTAAATAGGAGCACGCCACGAATGAGGCTACATAGGAATTTGAGGAGTTTGCTTCTCAACATAATATGGACAAGGAAGGGTCTGAGGAGGAAGTGTTTATATAAAGATGATCTGAGGTTGTCATTGATGTCAACCCAAGCAACACCGGGGGCCACCCTAATCTTGCAATGAAATTTTGACTTGAAAAATTACTCTATTTTGAGTCAAGGATCTTATATATAGATTCTACTCGTCGATATTTTTCCATTGATATATGGCACACCAAGTAATTCCTCACGGTTTTAGAGATATTCATGTTTGAAGTTAGTAACCCAATTAGTGGGCTAAAACCCTATGGGGTTGTGGCATGGTACTCATAATTGGTTTTGTCATTGAATAGTCATTAATTAATAGTTTTTTAAGCTCCTAAAATCCCTTAAAGATTCTCTATAGAAGCCCCTCTCAACTCTATAAAAATAAATCTTATATATCCTCTAAATGTAGTGATTGTGACATTTTCGCTATAACTTCATTTCTGCGAAGTCTTCAATTTTGAAATTAAAACCCATGACATTTGCAATCCTGATGAACATCGTGATTGAATTTTTGATCTTGGTTCTCTATATTTTCAGAGATATTATCTGTGGAAGTTAGTGTTTTGGCAAGCTACATAATTTCATCTCAAAGAAGTGACCTTGGGAAAATCATCATAACTCTCTCTCAGAGAAGAGGAATGAATTCTGTAAAAAGTGGTGGATAGTGCACGGACTGTAGTTTTCTATGTATCAATTTCAGAGCTAAAGCAGGAAATAGTGACACGTGACACGTCGTACAAGTTCGCTTTATTGAACTAGTCCATAATTTGGTCATTGTGAGAGATTGGGAATAACTTTGTCTTGAAGAGTCTAAATCGGGTTTGACCTATGGCATTGGAAAGAAGACTCAAAGGGCTTCTACAGGACCAAATATCACATGTTGGTGATCTGAAATCGTAGAGATACATCAGATTAAAGATCGTGCTCCTAAAAGGCAAGAAAAACTAGATCAAGTGTTGTCAAGGGGTGCAAAGGACCAGACTTTCTAGGGTAGCAAAGAGCAAGGTGCAGTGAAATGATGCTGTAGAGGTAAGCTACAGGTAAGTATCTTCTGTATATGCATTTTCATCTCTTAATTGCATTAGGTTCTTTTTATTCTAATTTGTTGTTTTTGTTTAACACTGACATATGCTCTTCATGATGAGGTAAGTTTTGCCATTATCATGTCATGGGTATATCCTTGAAGACTTTTTGCAAGTATTATATATTCATTAATATAATACTCAATGCATAATCTAATTTTTTGAAGAATGAGAAAGGGTAGCATGACAAGAGAAGCCATCAAGGTGCAAAACAATAGCAAGAAGTTCACCACATGAAGTCTTCAAGTGCGCAGCACTGCTTATAGACATTGTAACAGTATCATTGTACAAATTCATTGTAAAAGAATCTTTGTAAAAGTTGTACAAGTGTCTACCTGCCAAGAGTTGAAGAGGCAGTGTCGAGAGTTATACAATGATCATTAGGTGGTTGTGTCATAGTTGGGGTTATGGTCTCGTGTGTCTTCTTCTTCTGCATCATTCTATATCATTGTAAAGTGGACCATTTTCCCTGGTACGGGAGTCCATTCTTATTTTATTCTTCTACAAGGTGGTAGGGTGGTGCTATGTTGGTGCATGAAGTAACCAACAGGTTTAAGTCTATGAAAACTTCAGGGTGGTAGGGTGGTGCTAGGGTGAGTTGTAGCTCATTGGGTGTTGGGACATCCATTCAGTTGACTACTGAACAATCTCAAGTGTTGGAGAATCCATCCAATGGGAGCTGGGGAAGAATGATTTTCTAGATTCTAGGAAATTTGTGGTTTCTTTTTAATTAGACTAGAAGATTAAAGAATTATTAGAAAAACATTCAGTGGTTTTTGACCCAGAGGGGGTTTTACACCTAAACCTATTGTGCCTCCTGTTTTCTTTTATTCACTGTTGTTACTACATAAACATTAATGATAATTGAAGGTTAACTAATGCTCTGAAAATATTTAAAAGTGCTAATTTCTAAGGAATACTGATTCACACCCCCCCCCCCCCCCCCTTCAGTATTTTCCAACACTTGATATCGGAGTTGGGTTCCTTCAATAGCAATTTAACAACTAGAAAGAGATCATGGAGCATACCAAGAATGGTGTACCTCTATTCAATGAAAATAATTATGCACTCTGGAAAGGAATAATGGAGGTCTATCTCTTGGGACAAGGTTAAGAAGTATGGGACACTGTTCAAAATGGCTTTTTACCAGCCATGGATGAACAAGGTAAGAAGAATTTGGTAAATGATGGAAAAGCAAAGAATATTATTATCAGTGGACTTATTAAATCCGCTTATCATAAGGTTTTGGGTTGTAATACCACCAAAAATGTATGGGACAAGCTTGAGAATATATATGCAGGTGACTCAAATGTCAAAGAAGCAAAGCTTCAAATCTACAAAGCAAAATTTGAACAACTCAGAATGAAAGAAGATGACAACATTGTTGCATACTTCCAACACGTTGATGAAATAACCAACACTCTGGAAGGATTGGGAGAGCCTGTTGATGAGAAGACTATTTTACGAAAGGTTCATAGAACATTACCAAGAATATTCAACCCAAATGTATCGATCTTAGAATATAGTGCAAATCTGAACAAACTCAGCAAAGAGGAATTACATGGAGTTCTCATAGCATATGAAATGAGACTTGATGAAGAAGAGGGTACTTCGCATCTAGAAACTATGTTCGCTGCATCTAAGAAAATTGTTGGCTTGAGGGGGCCTAACCTAGGTTCAACGTTAGTTAGCCAAACAAATCCCTATAGTACTGGTCCTTTTAGCATCAGCCCGTAGAGCGCGGACTGAAGTCTCACCCGAAGCAGTATGGGGGGATGCTAGAACCAAGTTTCTGCACCCTTGACATGGTTGTGATGTCGGTTTATCCTACCTATACCTGCCTGTGTGTAGGTTTCTTAGCCCTACATTCCACCCTTTAGTACCTTCACAAAACGATACAGTCAGCTTTTGTGTAGCCCTAACCAGGGACTAATATACTTTTGGCTCCTAGGGCAGCAAAATGTGATTTCTCCCAAATTAGGCTAAGTGTCTTTCTTATCTTATTAATAGATCTTAGTTAGCTTCGTGTAAATAGATGTTCTTACTTGCGTTCACTTAACCGATACATTTACATACATCCGTGCATCATATAAGCATTACAAGTGAAATTCATACCCAATATAATAGATGCATAAATTGGAAATATAGACGCAAAAATTGTAGAATACTTCTCTTTATTGATAATTTCAGACAATTATAGACTCGTCCCGCCCTGCGCACTCAACTGCGGGGGTCCACGCACTCAGCTGCGGACTTCTAGGCCTCTGCGCACTCAACTACAAAGCCTCTACCTATGCTATGACCCAACTTAGACTTGTGCTCTAATGCTATGACTCAATCCTTCATGATTATTGATTCCTTGTTCATTTTTTTCTCTAACTACTTAGAGCTTAGTTCTATTTATACAATCCCATGGTCCACAGACCATCGGCAGATCTTTTACAACTGACATTACATTTCCAAAATAATGGCGGACAATCCTATGACTCTTTAATATCTACGTGCTTCGTGACCACAAAATGTGGAGTCTTTACACTTGAATTACAAAATTTGACCAAAATATGGGCTTTAAGCCCCAGCCATGCCCTTGGGGGATCCCACGCCCAACAAGACCCCAACATAAACATTGTGGCTCACCCTAAAGTCACTCTGTAGGTGTGGATATCTTAGCACGAAGACCTCCCAGCTCTGTTTGGATCACCACAACCTCAGCGGCACACTGAGCGGTCGCCTACTGGACTTCTTCTACTCACTACTCGGTGACTGCTGTTGAACTGCTACCCCGAATCTTCTACTGAGCTACTTGTAGTTGTGCAAGCTTTCCTTCAATGGAGGTTGTGATGACATAAGCCTCATCTATCCATGGCTATAGGCATGCTTTGAAGACCACTTCTTTGTGCCGAGCAACATCCACCTGTTCTTTGAATGCCTTTGCCACCTGCATTCGTGCGAGCCTCTATGTAAGGGAAATCATCTATGTGGTCCCTTTGACTTCATCATACCTTTGTTGTAGTTCACACGCCTCTGTCTCCAGGCTCTCTACATTCAGGTCCTCTTGCAAGGTGGTTAGGACCTCAAATGATTGTTCAGAAAGTTGCATGAAGTTTTCCACTACACTGTCAACCGCCACTATTGTTGTTGCAACAGTGGTGGTACATTGTTCCCTGACTTCTGGCAGAGTTGAAAGTTGAGTCCTCAACTACAATTCTGCAATCTACAGGTTCACCTCCAGCTGAACCCTAGCCATCTCTGCTCGGGTGTCACACACCCCTGTGGCCAGCTTACAGACGTGCCTCCACCGGTTCTTTTGCCTGAATGTCCAACTTCGGGACCATCCAGCAGGCTTCCTCCACTACCTGCATGAGCTTCTTGTTATGTGTTATTGCCTCATTGCACTATAGGCCCAATTACTCAATGTTGATGTGATGCTTGCTCATCGCCTACAGAGCGTAACTCTTTCGAGCCCTGATTTCCATGGTGACTCCATTGTGAAAGAGGTAGAGCATCTCTCGAGGGAGCATGGCCATATTCAATCCTACCCCTTTTAAGCTACTATCGCAGGCCTATTGGCCTCATCCTCTGTAGTAAGTGACCTGTCAGGTAGCACTATCATGTTGGTCACCCTTGTGTACAACATCTCCTCGGGAGCTGAAGTTTCGATCATGAGGCTGGTGGACACTATGCCAGCTTGTGGAGTGTGAACTTGTAACTCCTAGAGCTTTGTCCAAAGAGCCCCCAATACCAACTATTTTTTCTCTTCGAACTATTCAAGGGCCTCCATAGTGACGTCCCTCATCATTTCTCCGATATCATGCAAGTCCCCCTTACTGAGGGTGATTGGGTCAAAGGATGTTTTTGATGCCTTGGTTTTCTTTCATGACACTGCCTTCTCTCACGGTCACAAATGTTTGATTTGACTAGACATTATCTACGGGTTTGCGCCACCTTGTTTTGTCTCTATTTCTGCCTTAGTTTCAGGTGAAGGTGACTTCTATCCTTTGCGCTCTGCTCCTCCTATTTTCTGTTGTTCCACCAATTTCACAATGTCGCGTGCTACCTAGGCCTTAGGCTCTGCTTCCTCTTTTTTGTGCTTCTCCACCAGCTGCACCATTTGGAGCTTTGTTTCTTCCTTCTTGCACTGCACGATGGACTTGTTCATTTCCACCATGAAGCCTACTGGAGCGTGCCACTCCAGTGGCCAAGACTCTAGGACTACAAAAATAACATCATCAGTCACCAGATATGGTAGGTTATGCCATGTCTTCATAGGGTCCTTCCCCGCCCAGATAAAGACATGGTGGAAATCTGCTTTGAACTATGCAAAGCTCTACAAACTAGCATATACTGTGGGTGACAACTGTGGCTTGCAATTGATCCCCATCCGGGTACTCATCTCCATTAAGACCCAGAAGATCTTACTTTCTTTGATATGATGCACGTCCTTGGTCACCCACAATGAAGCATACTTTGCTGCCTCTAGAAGGTTCGGCACAACCGAAGGAATTGGTTGTCTTCTGGCAGCTCCCATGCCACTAGTACGATTGACAGCAGGAGCCACATGTAGTGAAATGTTTTACCCTTCTCATGAGCCTCATGATAGTTCATAAGGAACTCGCCGCATAGTTAATTTTCCCAGTTGAGTTGGGCTCCTTCTACGCATTGGGCCAGTAGTGCAATCACATGCGCGGGCACCTCATCCGTGTGGCATTTCTGCATCACCTTTCCTACTAAAATTTGTGTTTCGACCTTTACTGCAGGGTTGTTAATGCTGGAGATGGCATATCCTGGCTTCTTCTTCTCCAACTTAAACTTTTTCTTCATCGCTTTCACAAGGGCCAACTCGCAACCTTTTCCTTATGAGATATTTGCTGGATCCTCCCCTAAGTAAGGTAGCCATGTGATTCGATGAATCGAGTGGTCTGTGATGGGAATGGGCTCCTCCAGCCACAAACACCCATCATGCACCAAGCAGAGTAGCTTCCTGATGATGAAGATGGTCAGTGTGGTGTGGTGGTAATGTAGCACACAGAGTAGGTTTAGCAACCCAGCTTTCTCTACACCCTTAAGCCATGTGCATGGCTCCAATTCAATCGTTCTAGAAATCGCATCAATCATCACACATTAGATGCTCATTTGATAAATGTGAGAATTTCTCATGATCTGCGAGGTCCCAATATTCAAACTTTAGGATAGGAACCTGCTCTAAGTGTGACCCCTCAAATACAATGTCATGTGGGAGAAACAAAGTTTGCAAAGAGCTCTTGCTCTCGTCTATTTCCTTCGGTACCTTGGGTTTTCCCTTTTGTGGAGGAACATATTCAAGTAACCGAGTAATAGGGTCTACACCCTAGGTTTCAACTTCCATTTCTATGTCCTCCTCATCTACCAAGATTTCTTCAAATTCCTCCTCTTCTGCCGCCAGCTTAATGGCCTTCCCCTTTTCCTGCAAGGTGAGCTTGGTCCTTTGTAAGTTTCTTGGTGAAACGTGCACCAGGATCATAGCATGCTTATCCTTCTTAGGTATCGGTGTTCTGGGATATTTAGGGACCTTAACTATCACTCCAATGCTCTCTGGGGCTACCACTTCCGCAATTTCCTGCGCATCTTCCTTGGGTGTTGACATTAGTCTAGATAGGAGGTCCTACATCACCTTCGGGAATGTTTCAAACACTAAACTTGCTCTCAAATCCTCAAAATTCAAAAGGTCCTTACACACTTGATAGCGCAACAACTGAATTTTCAAAATAACAAGTGTTTTTTGCTCGATAGGCACTTGTAATTTATAGGGCTTTTTGAATTCAAATTTGACCATTCCCCCCACATTTGGCCCATTAATGCTAGATTGGTGGCAATTTTGCAAGAATCTAACCCATAAATTTTGCCTTAAATTCCTGTCGCCCACTCCATTTGGCCTCAAACTGACCATCAAATCGTGAATAGTGACTTTAACAGTCACTTTCCAGCAAACCTGCATGTTAGCACAGCTGTCTTCGCATTGTTGTGGCCCCTATGACACTTCGTTGCTTTGCACAGTCCTGACATCGCGCAGCTCCCCAACCCGGGTAGTGTAGTTTATAGTCGCATGCCTCCTTGGAGCTGCCTAGAGTGTTAAGACTATGCTACCTTCATATAGTCACATGGCTGGATCGTCGGTGTATGGCTTCAAGCAACTGCCATTCACCTTTCCTGGGAAGGGTTCTCCATTTAACTTAACCAACTAGAATGCACCACTATCGGTAATCTCCTTAATAACATATAGCCCTAACTAGAGCATCGTGAATTTTCCAGGGAATTTTTCAAACTTACTATCATACAACAAAACCAGATCATTTACCTTGAATGCGCGTAGCTTGATATGTCGATTATGTCATGCTTTTCACGTTGCTTTTGGACCTGCTGGTGAAATCCAACCAAAAATTGCTCTTCTTCAAGCTCATCCAACTGCACGAGCCTCTCTTCCAGGGCTCCATGATCTATCATACCTATGAGCTCTACTATGTGTAGACTAGGCATGATGTATTCCATAGGCATCACTACTTCAACCCAGTATACCAACCTAAAGGGTGTTTGTCCCATCAGCTTCTTACACATTGTCTGATAAGCCCATAACTCTACAGGTATGCACAGGTACCAATCACTTCGTTGAGCATTGCAAACCTTGGTCAACATGGTTTTATGCACTTTGTTGAATGCCTTTGCTATCTCGTTAGCCTGTGGGTGATAAGGTGTGCTCTTTTAGTGATACACTTGAAATTCATCCATTAGTGCACTGATTGTCTCATTCAGAAAGTGTGTACCATGATCACTCATAAAGATCCTTGGAAATCCAAATCGTGTCAGCACATGCTCAAATAGGAACTTCGTGGCAGTCACGCCCATACAATCCTTCACCGGTTGCACTTCTTCTCAACGAGTCAAATGCCTCGTCATACTGATAATGTACCTTGTGCCTATCTTTCCTTGAGGATGAATGGGTCCTAAAAAATATATTGCCTACTTTTCAAAAGGTTGCAACATCATTTTTGGAGTCAAAGGCATTTCATCCCTCTACGGTGGCTTTCTTGTTCTTTGACATACATCACAAGCCTTGCAATATGCTTTTGAATCCTGATGAAGGGTTGGCCACCACAACCCGATACATAGAATCTTCTACGCGGCTTCTCTTCCTACATAATTTCCTCCTGCGGTACCCCCATGAGCATCTGCAAGGACGCTGCTTCATTCAAACTCAAGTACATACCTTCGTAGCATTTCATCATTCCCCATCTTGTATAGATGCCAACAATGAGAGAGAAGTCTTCTGTGTGCACCACTAATTCCTTCTTTTGCTGGATAGAGTATCCTTTCGATGCAGTTCCAATTGTTAGAAAGTGTATTATATCCTCGAAATTTCCATCTGTCACGTGCACAGCAAAGAGCTATGCGTCAGGTAATCCTTCCTCCAAATTAGTAGGTTCCTCCCCTGTTTCGATGCGTGACAGATGGTCTAGTCCCACATTCAATCATCCCGGCTTCACAACTATTGAAACAGAAGTGTCCTCAGACACATATTTTATTAATCATAAAAAATAATTACATGATTGATTTGTAAGAGCTTACACCCGAACTCAAACAAACACTCTTGCAATGAGCTATTTATAAGCTCCATGTCCTAACTACCTCTAATTATGGATCACTTATTAAATAACAAGTGTCCATTTACATTAAATGCTATTCAAACCAACTAGCTAACTAATCTCTTAAAATAGAGCCTAAGATACGACACATTTGAGAGTCATATCTAGTTACAACAATATGCTAATTCTAAAATCTCCATAATAGGTTAAACTTCTAGAATATAATTATAATTTAATATTTAAATTAATAATTATTTATTCTAATTTTATAACCTATGATAAAATGGTATTTTTGGATCATCTAACATTCCCCCCTATGATCCAAAGATACATTACAATAGATACCAAATCTGGATGCTGAAGAAACTCAAATCTGAAGAGAACATGAATCAGCTGCATGCTTGATTCATCTCTGAAGGATGCTTGACAACTCCATTATGTGCCAAGCTACAAAAGGATCCAACTGTCCTTTGCTTGAAAACAGCATCCGGTGTCCACTGACACATTTTGATGATGATTGCCCACTGGCTGAAGATGTCGAAAAAACAACTCAGTGTTGCTTTTGCTATGATGAAAGCTGCTCACTGCTGCTGTGGCTGTCGATCGCCCACTGGCAAATTTGATGATGCTCACTGCTGATGATAAATGCCCACTGGCTGATGAAGATGCCCACTGGCTGATGAAGAGGCCCACTGGATGCTTCGCTGATGTTGTCGAGACTTTCAGTCTGACAACCACTTGTCAATTTCATTGACATTTTCCCCCCTTTGTCAGCTGAAAGGAGAGACACTCTTCTCCAAAATATATTTGAACTCCCCCCCTTCAGGTGTAGGAGAGTTTCATTGTCGTACTCCCTCATTTAACTGCATGAGAGTACCATCATCGATTCACTGCTGGCTGCACTATGTGTGAATGTAGTCGGTTGTAGAACTGAGACAACCGTTTGACTGTGGATGACCATTCCCAAGGATCAATCCATGCATAATGTATCTTCAATTTGCCTGATTTATGTTGGTTGCGACATTTTGATGAGGAATGATTGGGCTTGCCACAATGGCAACAAGGTTGGAGATCAAAACACTGATCTTCCATATGGCCTGTTCTATGACAATGACAACATTTCAGTTGCACATCAACTTCAGGTTGCGTGCAATTCTGTTTGTCGACAACTTTCTCAAAACCTACTGAGGTGAGTGGTTCAAGAAATCCTGCACTCATGAACTTAATGGGCTTGGAATAATCTAGGATATGTAAGTTGGTGTCCTCAGGGACATATCCTAAGCCTCGTCTATTTTTGTTATTGTGAATTTCTTCCCAAGGCTTGATGATGGGTTTGGAAGAAATTTGAAGTTGATCATGAACAACTTCGACACTTGAAGTTGTGGGGATGAATGACTTATCATCTGGATGGTTCAAAGACTTGAAAGTATCACTCTTTTCTTGCAATTCATTCCTTTGAAGTTGGGACTCAAGCTGAAGAAACTCAATGGTTTCATGCGTTTGTTGTAGATGCCGGGAAATATCAGCAAGAGTTTCTTTGCTGACGTGCACCATGTCTTCATCGCTGGATATGATCAAACTGTGAAGAATGTTTAACAACTGAATATGCGGTGCCATCTGAACTTGCTCACTTGAAATCAGGCTCTCTTGTCGTAGATGTCGTGCTTTGAACTGTTGCACTTGAAGGACAGGCTCGCTTGAATGTGACTTGAATGGCACGCTCGCTTGATTTGTTGTTGATTTCACTTGCTAGAGTTGTAAATTTTCTCGCTTAAACTCTGGAATTCACGCTCGCTTGATGACGATCGCGTTTGTTTAAGCGCTCACTTGACTTACTTGATGAATTCACATTCACTTGAATGAATAGCCACGCTCGCTTGATGTCGATGGCAACTTACTTGATTGATTTGACTTGTTGGATGATTACTGCAATAAACTTCACTCTGGCTTGCTTGATGTGTTGATTTTTGCACTGAATTAAGGCAATTTGGTTGAATGAATAATCACGCTTGCTTGCAGGAGATGTAAACTTGTTGCTTGTGTTCTTTAGAGTTAAAATTCATGCATTCACTTGATTTTGCTTTAAAGGAAGGGTGTCGAACACTGTCGAAAATGCACCCAAAAAAGCTTTAAATGATTTCAATGATTCACTACAATGAATTCAATTTGACTCAATTCAAGACTTGGGTGTCGGTTTCAACCGAGAATGCACCCGTACAATTCAATGTGATTTGAGTTTGATTACAAGTTCAACAATGTTGATGTAGACTTTGCTTTGAAACGTTGAAGTTTACAAATTCATTAACTTTATTGAATTTGCTTGTTGAAGTAGAATGTCGATGTTGAAAACTTTGATTATTTGTTGTAGTGACGCAAATGCATGTGTTGAGCTTAATTATCCTTCCTTGATGCTATTCTGTTATAAGTGTTGTGCTTGCTTGCATTGAACTTTATGTGTGTGGTAAATGCGATCATTTATGTGTCACAACTAGACACAAATCATAAGTAACAACATGAAGCCATAAAACACATGCCCCACATAGTGTACCTTAGATCCCCTTATTCAATTTCGGGCGGATCTAGGACACATCAACACCACAAAAAAAAATGTTTTTATTAAATAGTGAATTACATCAACCTTCACCTTCTCAAGCAATGAGAATGTCACACTTGCAAACTTTTGTCTTCAAAAAACTGCCCCAACCTTCCAAAAATAAAAGTATTCACTTCTCTCTTATAACTCCAAAATTACAAAATATTATCCTTATTTCTCCATTACAAATAAATGATTTTAGCCACTCCTTATCTCTCCTAAAAATCACTCATTTAAAAAATATACCTTATTATTTCACTCACTTATCACTCAAAAATAAAAACAAACCTTATCCCTCCATTACAAAAAATATTCCTTGATTTTTAATATGCTATGTTTTAAAAAAATATATACATAATTCCCCTTATTGCTCCATAAAATCACTTCAAGCCTCTCAAAAAATCACGTCTCCCTAAAAAACTTATCACTCCAAACCCACACTCTTTCATAAATTATACACCTTTTTTTAATACGCCACTTTGGTTGTATTTATAAAGGGTCTTCCATTATGAAAAAAATAAAAATGAATTTATAAAATTATTGACTTTTCCATAAAAGAGTTGAGTAAAGTTTATGGAATGAAGATTGCACTTTGACCAACATCCACTCACCAGCACACGTACTCCAACACAGTCGTATCTCCATTGCTCCCTCACGCAGGTTTAAATGTATTAAACTTCGGCTGCTCTTTGTAAACAGGGTCCCATAGCGAAGTAAAAAAAACAAAAATCTGACTCAGCTCCGGATCTAATCGGTGAATTGAACTTCAAGTCAGCACCAGGCTTTTCAATCACGCAATCTCCACGTACAGCATTTAGAAATACAGTGACTTCCTCCAGAAGAGAATATCACTGATCGACAGAGGGCATGATCTCTTGAATTTTGATTTTTCTCCAACACGAGCTCCTCTTTGCAACCTTATTCATAGCCATGAAAGAAGATATGCCGCTGTATAATGCAACTCAAAATCTGACTGCAATTCTATACGACTCCAGTCAACAGAATTTGTTTGTGAGGGCTAGAGTTTGTATAATGACGACAACCTCAATCGCTTTGGATTTCTATCTGATTCCCAGCTGAAGCTCAATCCCATGCCAGTCTGTGAATGGTGGGAAGGTAAGCTCTTCCTCATGGTTACATGTGGTCCGCGGCCAGCCCTCGTCTGCTGTCGGCGCCAGTCCTGCCAATTCCGAAGAAATAGAAGGCCGAGTCCAACAATCTGGGGAATCTGGTCCTTCAGGCAGTGGTGATAACGATCACAGCAAGCCAGAGGATTTGGTGCAAGTCATAGGAGGAGAAGACTGCTGGCCTGCACTTCAGGATGCTCGGAATTCCCCCAAAACGTCATTGCCACAGAGATCGTCCACACAGGTTGTGCCGCCTGCAGTCCCTTTTAAAAAAGCAGCTGACAACACTAGTCGTAGACTTTCAAAGAACCCTGTTTTCAGTAATCACCATAAATTAGCTGGCAGACCTGGGAGTCCTAATGGTATCATGCCGCCATTTGGTTCTCCTTCGTTGCACACAAAATTTTTAACACTCAATCTTTGTCACAGGGTCCCAACAATCATGAGCTCTGATACCACATATTGAAACAGAAGTGTCCTCAGACACATATTTTATTAATCATAAAAAATAATTACATGATTGATTTGTAAGAGCTTACACCCGAACTCAAACAAACACTCTTGCAATGAGCTATTTATAAGCTCCATGTCCTAACTACCTCTAATTATGGATCACTTATTAAATAACAAGTGTCCATTTACATTAAATGCTATTCAAACCAACTAGCTAACTAATTCTAAATAGAGCCTAAATACGACACATGGAAGTCTATCTAGTTACAACAATACGCTAATTCTAAAAGTCTCCATTAAATAATTAAACATTCTAGAATAATAATTATTAATTTAATATCTTAAATTAATAATTATTTTATTCTAATTGTATAACCTATGATAAAATTGTATTTTTGGATCATCTAACAACAACAACTTCAAAATCATACTCTTTGAACGATAAGAGCCATTTGCAAATTCCACCATCCTATGTTAGTACTTCCCCCATCGCTATACATGATGCATCAACATCTACATGAAACTCTTTCTTCCAGTTCGAGAAGACTAGAATCGGTGTGATAACCATCTTTTCTTTCAATATATCCAAGCTTTTCTCACAATCATCATTCTAGCAGAACGTGACATCCTTCTTCAACAATTTTTCCATTGGTGTAGTGATCTAGGCATAGCCCTTGATAAACTTTTTGTAATATCCCGTATGTCCTAGACTAGTGTGCAATTGTTTCACACTCCTAGGTGCTTCCAAGTTTAGAATCATCGTGATCTTCACGGGGTCTACCATCAGCCCTTCTCTACAAACCACATGCCCCAATAGGTTCCCAAATGGAACGTAAAATAGACACTTCTCGAGGTTGAGCATGATCTAGTATATTCAATAGGTATCCAAGATAAAGCGCAAGCTCGCTACATGGTGCTTAACCAGCCCAAATACAGTCCAGTCATCAAAATAGCCCTCCAAGAACTTATAAATAAATTCCTTGAATTCAACAACAACCACGTGCAAAAAATAGCAGGTGCATTCTTCAATCCAAACTGCATTACAGTATATTGAAAGTAACCCCACTCAGTCACGAAGGTTGTCTTGCTGCTATCCTCTAGCATGATTTTGATTTGGTGGTACCCAGAGAACCCATCAGTGAAAGAATATGCTTCCTGACCACCTACATTGTCCAACACTTCATCCGTGAACGAAGTTGGGGAAGGATCATGCACACAAGCGTCATTCATTTTTCTAATATCCATGCATATCCTTATCTCATCCTTCTGCTTCTTCTCTTGCGCCACCATTGGGCTTACCCAATCAAATTCCTCCACAATGTCAATGATTCCTGCTGCTAGCATTTTGTCTAGCTCTAAGTGAACCTTCTCCTTGTATTTCAGGTTTAGACGGTAAGGCCTCTTCTTGGCTAGCTTTGCATTAGGATTTAATGTGATCTTCATCACTCCTAGATATCTGATTATTCCTTTCAAATCCGTAAACTTGGTCGTGAATAATTCCTCATATTTTCAAAGTAATTCAGAGACCTTATCCACCATCACATCATCCCAATAGTCTCCAATTTTCACGAATTTGGGTTCTGCCTCTGTATCAATGTTCACCTATTTAGTTTTCACCAGCACAGTTATATCAGGGTTCTCAATCTGTAGTCGTTCAACCTCATGGTGGCCTTCTATTTCTGGAATGATAATCTTTTGCGGATCCTCATCCTGCTCTTCAAAAATTACATTATAACATTCCACTGCGCGACTCAACTGAGTAGTCCATTCAGGCTGAATCAGGTCTAAAGGATCCTGTGGTATCCTAAAGATGGCTGCTTTCACCTCTTGTAGTGCTACATCAATACTGTCAAATTCATCCTCAAAACTGAATGTCATCATGAATCCTTCGCACAGGATATCCTTATCACCTGGCCATGGCAAAGCTCTGTTTCTATATACCAATTCATTGAGACAACATCCAAGGTGTGACAGAACAAGTGCATCCACTTAGGCTGTGACTTTTCTCCATAAGCCTACGTCCATTTGGCTAGATGCAAGCGTAGATCATCCTGCCCATCATACTTGGCTATCAGTCACATTTTAGGTTTCCCAAATTGTTCTCTCATCATCCTCCTATATTTGCACCAATCATCAAAGCTTCCTTTGTGCATACCCCACCATCTTGCGGGTGTAGCGTGTAGTACCCAGTCCAAGGCCTGGAAGCGTTGCTTTTCCGGCACCTCCCTTTCAAATGCATCCAAAAAGGTATCTACCTCAGTTATACCATCATAAGTAGGCATATTTCTTATCTCCGACGACACATAATGCAACGACCAGGTCATCATATTGCAATTCAGCGTAGTTACTTCGTGTAATTGATTCTGTCAGTGTTCTATTTCTTCCTCAGAATCCAAAGTGCAGCAACTCTCATAATCCCATGTAATCCATTCATCCACGGTGGGATTCACCCAGTCTTGGTCTTGCACTATTATCTTATAGATGCAGTCGAGGTCATCATCACTCTCATAGTTGCAGACTGGTTCTGTATAGCATGATCCCTCAGCAGGATCCAAGGGTAGACGTGTAGTGATTTCTTCTCAAAGATCATCTTCTGATTTTTCAAATTGATTTCTCCATTCATATTAGTAGCCCAGTCAATTCCCAAGAGTGTGGGGTAGGTATTTCTATCATCAACAATCTCTATAACTTAAAAATCTACCAATGCACTCGTTCCCTCAATATCCACGGTTACCCCTGCAGCTGCCCCATGGGTATGATTTTCTATTGATTCACCATCCTTAGCTGAATCAGAGACCATTGCAGTGCAAGTCACCCCATTCGCTCCCAAGTTTGCTTTGGTAGTACATTTGCATCTGATCCCAAATCTAGAATGACTTGATCCACTTCGTATTCTCCAATATATGTGGCGAGTCTCATTTCATGTCCACATCCTTGTTTTATGCTTTCCAATCTTGCGGACTACACGTGGTTCACCTGGCACGGTCCCAGCACATCTATTGATAAGTTCCAGAAACCCTTTCATACCCTTATTGTCGCAAAGTAACTTCATACAGGTTTCTATGAAATTTTCGAGCACAGAGAGGTCCATCTCTGGCTCAAGCTTATCCTTGCTTCCCGAAGTGGAGGCCTAAGTGAAGCTCTTCTTAGCTTCCATGGATGCTTCCCGAGCATGCTCCAAGTCAAACTCAACCTCTTTCGTTGGGGCCTTGCGAACCCATGTATCTTCTTTTGGTTGTTTCCCTTTGTCATCTCCCATCGTGATTGCACTTCGGAGCACTATACTTATGTTTGGATCTTCCTCGTGTGGCTCAGACCTCATCATCTGTAGGTTTAGAGTCAAGAGAGGTAGTAGCACCCCTTTGTCATGTATCCTAGCTATTAGCATAGGACAATCTTCTGTTTCATGATCAAACAACATGTAATACTTGCACGACGGGCACCTTGGATTAGTGAAATCATGGACATAGTGTCATGGCCCTCCACAATTGTAGCAGATCAACTGTCCTTGACCTCTACTAAGTCCTCCTCCACCTTGGCCTCGTCCACGCCCCTGAAATCCTATCTGTGTCATCCCTACATTCTAGTCAAGGGACAACATTTCGGCCTGAACCCTATAGGTGAGAGTTCTATCCATCATCAATTCATAGCTCCTACAAGTACACTCATCATGTCCTACTGACCTACAAAAGATGTAGAACAACTATTGCAGTGCTTGCACATACTTCTATAACAAGTGGTAGTTATTTGTGGCTTTTTTTCGGCTGCTTGACAGATAACGCACCATAATGCATGCGCCACACTAGGTCCTACTTGAGCTTCCAGCTTTAAAGGCATTAGTCCTCCTCCTACCAGGTAATTTGTGAAGACCGGGCAATGGTCTTTGTCATGACCCTAAATCTTGCATTTCAAGCACCATACCTCTTCGCATACCTCTGGTCGAACCGTCTTGTCTTCCTTCAAGATTTTCATCTCAAGGCATAGATTCTTTAGTTGCACGTGGATCCACTGAAATCCTAGTTTAGGATCCTACATCAGAGTATCGTGTAGTCTCATGGAAATCTCCAAGGCCTCTACCTAAGTTGTTATCTTTTGTTGCGACAGTACACTCCTTAAGTGAAGCCACAAACCACTCGCAATGTTGTCCATCTATTAAATTCATGTTGGATTCGTGAATTGTACGTTTTAGCCTCTAATCTAGTTCCCAAGTTGTCTCACCTGGTAGCATCACGATCTCTTTGAATCCCACAATCGACTATGCTTCAAATTTAGGCATGCTAAATTCCCTATTCAATGCTGCTCGGATGTTCGCTACTCTAGCATTCGGGTTATCACTGGAGTACTTAATATACCAAGTTACGTGTGATATTGTAAAGCACTAACCAGTGTTGCCTTCTTTATGTGATCATCTATAACACCTTGAGCTTCCCATACAGCCCTCACAACAAACCAGAATTGGTCTGAGTCCTCATTTCCCAAGCCTTTAAACAAAGGCAGCTTCACTGTGTTTTCCATACTGAATCGCGGTGGAGGTGGAGGTGGTACGGGTGAAGTTGAAGGTGATGGAGGTGAGTATGGTGGTGGTGTGGGAGAAGGTGGTATTCACGGGAATCCTTTTTTTATCAATTGAATATCAATTCGTGAAGAGACCTTCGTGATCCCTTCTTCATGCCCTCGTGGAGGTGAAATTAAGGGGCTATGCTCTAGACCCTTCGTTCCTTTGTTTCTGTAAAATATTTTTCTTCATGTAGTCCCGAACATCAAGGTAGCTGCATATTAACCCGTTTTTCACACAACAACATCTTAATCCAAGTATTCAAATATTATACATACCTACCTCGTGGTCCTTTGAAAATGCCTCGCTATAGCTGAGTGAGGTGTCGACCGTGAATTCAGTCACAACTCCTCCTATGATGCAATTGAGACAATGATTGACAATGCGAGTGATCTTATCCTTTGATGCTTCCAACCTTCGCACTAGCTCTGGGGTCCACACAATAGGATCATTAAGTTTCCACCTTCCTTAGCTATCTACTAGCTTCATGACCCACTTGTATAGCTCAATAGGAAAGGAGGTGAAAAATATTTCTTGGATCTCTGTATATAGGTATTGGCACAACCACTATTCTTTCGACAGTCGCAGGTTTCTATTTTCTTGTTCTACAAACTCGTGGATCCTTCTGTCCAACCAACCTTCAATTTATTTCTTAGTTGGATTCTAGTGATACGACATTACACACCTCTTATGCAGATTTTGGTCCCAGCAATGGAACCATTTGTTGGCTTGAGGGAGCCTGACCCAGGTTCAGCGTTAGTTAGCCAAACAAATCCTTACACTACTGGCCCTTTCGGCATCAGCCCGCAGAGCGTGGACTATAGTCTCACCCAAAGCAGTATGGGGGGATGCTGGAACCAAGTTTCTGCACCCTTGAGATGGTTTTAATGTCAGTTTATCCCAATTATACCTGCCTGTGTGCAGGTTTCTTAGCCATCCGTTCGACCCTTCAATACCTTCACGAAAGGATACAGTCAGCTTTCACGTAGCCCTAACCAGGGGCTAATATACTTTCGCGTTGTTAGGGCAACAAACTGCAATATCTCCCAAACTAGGCTAAGTGTCTTTCTTATCTTATTAACAAATCTTAGTTAGCTTTGTGTAAACAGATGTTCTTACTTGCGTTCACTTAACCGATACATTTACATACATTCATGCATCACACATGCATTATAGGTGAAATTCATACCCAATATAACAGATGCATAAATAGGAAATAAAGACACAGAAATTGTAGAATACTTCTCTTTATTGATAATTCCGAACAATTACAAACTTGATCCACCCTGCGCACTCAATTGTAGAGGTCTAGGCACTCAGCCGTAGACTTCTAGGCCTCTGTGCAATCGGCTGCAGAGCCTCTAGCTACGCTAGGACCCAACTTAGACTTATGCTCTGATGATATGACACAATTTTTTATTATTATTGATTCCTTGTTCATTTTTTATATAACTACTTAGAGCTTAGCTCCATTTATACAATCCCATGGTCCACGGATCATGGATAGAGCTTTTACAACCAACATTACATTTCCAAAATAAGGGCGGACAACCTTATGACTCTTTAACATCTACGTGCTCCGTGACCACAAAATGTGGAGTCTTTACACTTGGATTACAAAATTTGACCAAAATAGGGGCTTTAAGCCCCAAAATTACCCTTGGGGGATCCTGTACCCAACAAAAACCAATAAGGAGAAACAACCTTCAAAGGCAAAGACCTGCACCTGCACTGCAAGTGTGAAGAAAAGCATGGAAAATTTTAGGGGGGAATTTTCGTCCTTGGGCTAAATTAAGGGGTTTTGTATTTTTATTGGGCGAATATTTTGTATCATAGTACATTGTTACAAATCACTTAAAATTTATTTTATAAAAAAAATTATATATGGTGGTTAGCCCACCTTATTTTAAGGGAGAGGGTAAAAAAAAAATAGCCCTTGAAATTAGGAGTTACAATCTTCCATTCACCCTCATTTTCAAGAAAATGTATTTATAATAGTTATAAATAAAAATATAAATACAGTGGAGGTATGGTAAATAAATAAAAGCTCTTTTTATATTTACTCCAAAGGTATGGTAAATAAATAAAACCTCTTTTTATATTTAGTCCATAACCCTCTTTCTATTTAAGAAGGCTCAAAAACGAGGTTTCATTTAAGTGAATCCTATGGGCCAAATACCATATTTATAAAAGAGGTATGGTAAATTAATAAAAATATAAATAAACGAGAGGTATGGTAAATAAGTAAAGCATTTTTTATATTTACTCCATATGTCACCTTATATTTATGAACACGCAAGCGTGTAAATAAATAAAAATATAAATAAAGTGGAGATATGGTAAATAACTAAAACCTCTTTTTATACTTCAAAGGTATGGTAAATAAATAAAAATATAAATAAACTATAGGTATGGTAAATAAATAAAGCCTTTTTTTATATTTAGTCCATAACCCTCTTTCTATTTAAGAAGGCTCAAAAAAGAGGTTTTATTTAATTGAATCCTATGGGCCAAATACCATATTTATAAAAAAGGTATGGTAAGTTCATAAAAATATAAATAAACAAGAGGTATGGTAAATAAGTAAAGCATTTTTTATATTTACTCTATAAGAAACCTTATATTTATGAACATTCAAACAATGTGTTATATTTAGATGAAGTGTATGGGCCAAATTATTATTAATACCATGCAAAAAACATTATTAACCCTAATATTAGTATTAATAAAAATAAATATGGCACATGTATTGACCCATGGTATTCACATGGAATGCAGCCTATTTAAAGGGGGGAATTAAACTAGCATAGATATCGTAATATGCAAACTAACATAGAGTGAAAAAATATTTGATCCCTCTCGGGGCTTGGTAGATCAAGAGTAAAAATGGATCTTGTAATTTAATGTCACTTAAACATTTTAACTTGGTTTAAAAAAAGAAAAATCAATTATTAATTTTATTAATTTTTACAAATTACTAATAGTGGTTTTTAAGCTCCAGGTTTATGATAACCCATGGTATTGACCCATGGTAAAACCATGGTATTCATGTGAGCATAGACTATTTAAAGGGGAAATTCTATCAGCTTAGATCCATCTTAATTCCGGGTCTACCAAGTGTTGGGAGGGATAAATAGATTTCATCCCTCTAAGAGTGGTAGATGTGGAATTAAGATGGATACAGGTTGGTTTTTATGATAATGAAGATATTAAATAGACTTAGGAAATTATATTGTAAAAAAAATCTTAAGGTGAATGGTTAAAGCTACATTTAGTCACTTCACAAAATTTAGTAAAAAATACCTATACCTCCATTAATATTGTTTTTTCTGATTTAACAAAAAAGATTCAAAACAATGAAATCTTAACTCTTTCCGCATCACCCTCGCAAAAGAGATTGTCCTGCCTAGATTTCCCACCATTTTTCAAACATTCTCAACATGATATCTTCATGAAAAAGTTAAGGTATTGATCTTGGATTAGTTGTTTGAAAAATATGTTGGTTTGTACAACCTTTCATCTTCTTTGCTATTCTTAGTTTGTTGTAATGATCTATAGGGGTTGGGTCATTGCACCATATTGTCCTAAAAGGCAGAGATTGTGCACCAAAAAGGAAATTAATCCACATGTTACAACGTTGTGAAGGTAGTGAATTATGCCAATAAGAAATATAGATTGGGAGAGACGTAATTAAATTTTATTATTTAATTGAAGATTTCCAATTAAAATAATAATAAATCTACATTTATATATTATATATTGATTGAAGGCTTTAACACGGGTCACTTCTTTCCATTAGATCCCCTTCAAGCTTTTGGGATACCTACTACTTCATTATAATATATAGTTGGGGCTTGCTACTTGTTTGGCGTGTTGGGGTAAACAAACTTTTTTGTTTCTTTCTTTCTTTCTTTTTTTTTTTTTTTTTTTTTTTTTTTTATTTTTATTTTATTTTATCTCGCAGTTGGAGTCTATGGAATAAGAAAGAAATTTGATAGCTTGGCAAAAGTGGTAGCTTGACAAAAGTGGTAGATAAAACATTAATCTCTCCTACCATGACAAACATGGCCACTAAAAGTTGCAACATTGTTTGTAGGAAGTGAAAATTATGTTTCTTTTTTCCAAACATGTATGTTAGTATATTACAGTTTAATGAATATGTTTTATTATTATCATATATGGTTTCATACCTTAACAAAACATTCGACAAGACTTGACAATGTTTTATTATTCAGTGAAATATTTTCCAAGATCTTACAAGATTTTATAATTTAGTGAAAGATTCGCCATGACTTTACAAGATAATATAATCTGGTGAGAGATTCACTATATATATAGATAGATAGATAGATAGATAGATAGATAGATAGATAGATATATATTATATGATATAGATATAGATATAGATATATATACATATTATATTAGTGATAAAATCACCTCCCATTTTTCCTATGTATCATGGGGATTTTCCCATTTATTATACATATAAATTTAGGGTGGTTCTTAAAATTTCCCTAAAGAAAAGGAAGATGATGAAGAAGGTTTTTCAGATGGATAATATGCTTACTTTACGAGAAAACTAAAAATTGGTAAGGGGAAATTCAAAGGTAAGCTTCCATTGATATGTTTCGGCTGTGGTGAGGTTGGGAATTTCACAACAAAATGTCTGAACATAAGTGATGGAAACTCAAGAGGAAAGAAAGGCTTTAAGAAATTCAACTAGCAAGGCATGAAGAAAGGATTCAAAAGGAACTTTATCTCTAAAGAATATAGCTCATCATCCGATGAAGATAGTGATAGTGAAGAAGAAGCCAATGAGAGAGTATTGTTTATGGCCAAGCACAATAAACAAGAGGTATCAAATAATGATAAAGAAGAGTTGACCATAGAAGAATTTTCTAAGGCAATCAATCTTATAAAAGAGCTCAAGGTTGGGAAGATTCGTTCCAATACTCTTGAAGAACAAATTCAAGGTCTCAAAATTGAAGTTAAAGAACACAAATGTATTGAAGGGTCACTTAAAAAGAAGTTGGAAGAAAGCAACCAAGAAAGGGAAGAATTAGAAGCCAAAGTAGTCTCGCTAGCTAAGGAAATGAAGAAGGGAAACATTGTCCAAAAATATGCCAACAGCTCAAGGGCGTTGGAAGAACTCATCAACAATCAACAATATTACAATGACGAAACTGACCTTGGTTTCAAAGAAGAAGAAGTAGGACCTTCTATAACAAAATACAATGAACCTATGAGATCTGACAGCCATGTAGACTTCATTGAAAAAGATTCACAAGAATGGCCTTGGAAAACAATTCCCCAACGAATATTTCCATTCAGGTACCAACATATTTTTCATGGCTATTGTTATTCATGTGGAAAATTTGGTGATAAAGTTGTAGAATGTCACACGTACCCTAGGAAACAAAACAATTCAAGGAGATCTGTCAAATATGAACCTCCCAGGGCTCAACAAAACATCAATAGATTTGAACATTTAAGAAGTAATATTGAATGTTACAAATGTCAAAACTTTGGACACATAACCAAAGACTGCATACTTGAAAATCCTCCAGAAGAATCTTCGAAGCCACAAAACAAATGAAAATGGCAGAAGAAGAACATTGATAATTGTGCTCTCGCTCTCAAGGCTCAAAACAACAAATATGTGTGGTATGTTGATAGTGGTTTCTCAATGCATATGACTGGAGATAGAAATAAATTTGTATCTCTGAAAGAGAAGAAGGATGGAATTGTTTCCTTTGGAAATGATGGATCCTCAAATGTTGTAGTATTAGGTACCATCAGTCTCGGAAGTAAAAATGCTCTAGCCAGGAATGTTCTATTGGTTGAAAACATGAATCACAATATGCTCAATGTTGGAAAAATTTGTGATCAAGGACACACAATGCTATTCAACTTCACAAAATGTGAAATCAAGAAAGGCAGGTATGTTAAAATTGTGGCTACAGCAAGTTGAGCTCCAAACGACATATATGTTCTGGATGAAGCAACTAAATCATGTCTACTAGCTAAAGAAGATGAAAGATGGTTATGGCACAAACAAATGGGTCACATAAACTTTGACAATCTTGTTAGGATAAGAAAAAAGGAAGTAGTACGAGAAATGCTGAAAATCTCAAAACCTTCCAACACACTATGTGAGGCCTGTCAGCACAACAAGCAGACAAAATGTGGATTTAAAACAAAAGAAAACTTTGCATCACATCCATTGGACTTGATCCATACTGATCTATGTGGTCCTATGGGAACAAAAGGCTTAGATGGGTTCAAGAAAGGTACTACTGATAGAAATCTTTACATACAAATAGATAAGGATAATTTAATAATCATTGAGGTATATGTGGATGATATAATCATTGGTAGAATTCATGATAGACTGAGTAAGAACTTTGCTAAAAATATGAAAAGTGAGCTCAAGATGTCTTTACTTGGTGAGTTGACATACTTCTTACGACATCCAATATATCAACAAGAGAAAGGAATATTTATATTTCAAGCCAAGTACATCAAGGAAATGCTCAAGAAATTCAAAATGGAAGATTGCAAACCCATCCTAACATGTTGTAAATTGAGCATAGATGACTCATCTAAGGATGTGGATCAGAGGTTGTATAGAGCTATGATTGGTAACCTTCTATATGTAACAACCTCCCAACTAGATGTTATGCAAGCAGTTGGACAAGTAGCAATATTCCAAGCAGCACCAAAAGAATCACATATTACTGCCATCAAAAGAATTATTTGATATCTAAAGGGCACAACAAAATATTTCTTGTGTTATCCCAAGGAAAACAATCTCATTATTCAAGCCTTTATAGATGCAGATTAGGTAGGAAGCCTTAATGATCGTAAGAGTACTAGTGGAGCTTCATTCTATCTAGGTGGTTGTCTCATATCATGGTTGAGCAAAAAGTAAACCTCAAACTCGTTACTATAGTAGAAGCATAATACATTGCAACAGAAGCTTGTTGTACTCAATTCCTTTGTATGAAACAAACTTTCCAATATCTTCAAGTACAATTCAGTGAGCCTATTAACATCTTCCGTGATAACACCAGTATGAAGAATCTTGTCATGAATTCAAAAACAAAACACATTATGATAAAATATCATTTTGTTAGAGAAAAAGTCGCTGAAAAGAATATCAAAATTGAATATGTTGGTACAAAAGAACAAATCACTAATATCTTCACTAAACCTTTACCTCATGAATCATTTGCATATCATCGCCAAAAGCTTGGGATTCTCCCAAGTTCTCATTAGATTTTCCTTATTCAGAAAATAAAGGGGGAGTGGAAGTGTGTACAGGTCTGCAGGATGGTTTTGTTTCAGGGGGAGTTATCCTTTTCCATTGATGTCAAAGGGGGAGAAAAGGTAGTAGGAAGAGGTTTTTTGAGTGCAGGGGGAGTACTTGTGTTGCCATCAATGCCAAAGGGGGAGATTGTTGATCTAAATATGATCTTAGGTTGTCATTGATGTCAACCCAAGCAACACCAAGGGCTACCTTGATCTTGCAAGGGAATTTTGACTTGAAAACTTACTCTATTTTTGAGTCAAAGATCTTCCAGATAGATTCTACTTGTCGAGATGTTTTCGTTGATATATGGCATGCCAAGTAAATCTTCACGGTTTGAGAGATATTCATGTTTGAAGTTAGTAACCCCAGTTAGTGGGCTAAAACCCTATGGGGTTGTGGCATGGCACTCATAATTGGTTTTGGTCATTGAATAGTCATTAATTAATAATTTTTGAAGCTCCTAAAATCCTTCCAACATTCTCTATAGAAGCCCCTCTCAACTCTATAAAAAGAAATCTTATATATCCTCCAAATGTAGTGATTGTGGCATTTTCGCTATAACTACATTTCTGAGAAGTCTTAGAGTCTTAAATTAAAACCCATTTTATTTGCAATCCTGATGAATGTCGTGACTAAATTGCAGATCTTGGTTCTCTATATTTTCGAAGATATGAGCTATGGAATTTAGGGTTTTTGTAGGCTACCGAATTGCATCTCAAAGAAGTGACCTTGGGAAAATCATCATAACTCGCTCTCTGAGAAGAGGATTGGAATTCTATAAAAATCGGTGGATTATACAAAGACTATAGTATTTTTTATATCAATTTCAGAGCTGAAAGAGGAAACAGTGACATGTGGCACATCATACAAGTTCACTCTATGGAACTAGCCCATAATTAGGTCATTGTGAGAGACTAGGCATAGGGACTCGAAAGAGGATGTTTTTAGAATGACACAACAAGAAGACAAATGTTTAGAAGAAAAATTATAAAGATTTTCTTACAATCTTCAAAAATCTAAACAACACTCTCTAAACTCAGATACCATCCGTACAATTTTTCTAAAAGATATAAGAGATGATTATCTTGACATTTTGAATGTAATGGGTAAGGGTGATATTTCAAACTTGCCATTTCATGAAATTGCAGATCTATGTCAAAAATATTTAAGAGGAAGATCAAAATCTGGCAGGAGAGATATTAGTTCAAAAGAAATAAAATCAGCAGCTTGGGGGGTAACAAGAGCAGATATAGAAATCTTTCTGGAACAATTCAAAACTGGCCTTCTAAGTACATTAGATACATAAGTAGATGTTCTGAAATCAAACAAAAACAAATAAGAGCAAGAACACATCTTAGCAATATTTTGTCCCAAATGTAGAAAGAAGAATGCATTAAGAGAATTTCCTTTAAATAGTGTTCAGGTATGTGGCCTTTGTGCATAAAACCATTCAACAGAAAATTGTCTAAAGTTGAAAGAATTGCAAATGAATCCAATAGAAGAAGTACAAGGAGCAGAAGGTTTTTACTATGTGGCACCAAAAAGGCCTTGGCAGCCAAGGATTCTTCAAAAATTCCCTCAACAAAACTATTAGTATCCTTAAAACTCTTGGAACACCCCAATGCCATGGCAAGCTTGGCCTCCACAATAATATCAAAACTAGCCTGCACAAGGTTGGAGAGGATATAGTTATGGAAACCATCCACCTAAACAAATGTATCCTCAACAATACCAACATCAATACCAACAACAATATCAACAACCATTCCCATATCAACAGTTCCAACAATATCCACAATCCATGCCATTTCCACAACAAAATTATACACCATTACTAACACAACCATAATAGCTACAAATGCCTTCGAACCAGCCTAGACCAACTCAACTACCAACTCAGCTAGTAGCAAATCTGAGTAACAAAATGGATAAACCTGCATACAATGTGGAAGAAGAAACATATTTTCCAACATACTCCATTCTTCCCATAAATGATGTCCATTTAAGGTCTGGGAAGGTACTGCATAAAAATTCTCTTCCAATCATAGAAGAACTAGCTGAACAAGGAGAACAACTTGAAACATCAAATTCAGAAAATCAAAGTCAGAAAGGAAAAATTGTAATAACTCAAACACCACCCTATCTAGATAGGTTAGTAGAGCAAAAAAATCAAATGACCCTCCCTGAATTTGAAATTTTGGATGAATTTAAAAATTCTTATGTTAAAATTCCTTTATTCCAACCAATCAATGAAATACCAATTTATGCTAAAACAATGAAGGAATTATGCATCAAGAAAACTAGTAAAAAGAAGAAGGATCCTACTACAATCCAAGTCATTGGAGAACTAGCTAGCCTCATGTCTACAAAGACAGTAGTTGAAAAATATATTGAACCTGGTATCCCTATGGTTACTATTTCAATAAATAATTTTTCAGTTCCAAACACATTAATAGATTTGGAAGTAGCAATACACGTAATGACTATAGAGACAGTGAAACATAAAGATTTAAATAACATTAGATCTACTACTACCATTTTAGAGTTAGTAGACAGATCTAAAGTTATACCAGAAGGAATATTAGAAGATATCAAAGTCTCTCTGGATTCATGGGAGTATATTATGGACTTCCTCATTTTACAGACAAAAACAAACTTAGGAGGACATCCTCCCATCTTAGGCAGACCTTGAGTAGCCACTGCTGATGCCTTTATAGGATGCAGATCAAGAAGTATGATTATTTCACATGGGGATGAAAGAAAGCACATAACACTCTATTCTCTAGCACAAGCACCTTCTTTAGCATCTGTAGAGCCTTTAACTTACACCTCATCATCCACTATTACCTACTGTTTTCCATCACTTACCTCTCTCTTTTGCCTCATTTTCAATATAAAACCAGCCAGATCATTACATTAGATGTCATTAAGCATGATCAAGTGAGCTTTGCTAATGTGTGACTGTTTTGTTTAGATTTTGACATATTTACAGGCATTCCGCAGCCATCTGCTGATTCCGCAACCATCTGCTGATTCCGCAGCCATCTGATGATTCCGCAGCCATCTGCTGATTCCGCAACCATCTGCTGATTCCGCAGCCATCTGATGATTCCGCAGCCTTTTTGTTAATCTCAAGGTTCCACGTGTCATTTTGCCAAATGAGCCACATGGGCACATAGGAATCAAGGTGCTCGAGGTTCCTGTGCTATTTGTTCAGCCATCCACGTCATCTGTACCTCCGGTCAACAAGGGTCAAGTTACGGTCAACAAGGGCAGCCTAACGGTGATGCGTAAGCTGTTGGGTCACGTCAGTTCAAACGGTGACTTGTCCATGTTACGCAGGTTGTGGGGGACATAATCCAACTCTGGATTCAATACCCATAACAACCAGAACCTCCAGATCATCCACGCAGGCTTATGACGTGTTATTGAACCTCAATTACGCATGACAGTTAGTTTATTTTTCAGTTTTAGTTGTACACATTAGGATATCTTTCAGATGCCTATAAAAACTTGCGTCTACGTACGCTTATGTAACTTTTTAATTGCTGTGTTTTATGAACTCGTTATAATTTTAGTGCATTTCCAGACTCTGTTTTAATAGTGTTTGTTACACTGAAATTTGTCACCCTGACTATCTGCAGTCTATGTGGCCTCATCAATAGCCACATTGTCCTCTTTGTCAAGCCCCATACCTCTGCTC
>APFE030362562.1:135147-176648 GCA_000404065.3 Pinus taeda | reverse complement strand
GTACAATAGCTCATTAGAAAGATCTATTCGAGCACTATCATTGTTGGAACGGGCAACATCGGTCCATTCAATGGACCCATGTTGCCCCTGGATTCCCCAAAAAACGTCGTTTAGGGCCTCAAAACGGCTCCGGAAGTTCATGACCCGAAAAACTGCTAAAAATAGTAAGTTGTGCTATAATTAAGGAAACTGAAAATGCTGAGAGAGACAATGGTGGGGGTCCAGGTGGACTTGGCAGGTGG
The DNA here is from genome assembly GCA_000404065.3 of Pinus taeda. Classification (NCBI taxonomy): domain Eukaryota; kingdom Viridiplantae; phylum Streptophyta; class Pinopsida; order Pinales; family Pinaceae; genus Pinus; species Pinus taeda. The sequence continues at coordinate 176,406 of APFE030362562.1, read as the reverse complement.
CCACCAATATCCACCTGGATCAGTGATCTCATTTACCGTCTCCTACCAGAATGGAGCACCTACCCCTCGAACAAGTTTACTAGTTGCCACTAGAAGGAAGCTTTAACTTCCTCACTAAAGGCTCCAACCCTCAACACCTATTGTGGACCACGTTTCAAAATGTTTCAGACTAGATCCACCTGTCAAACAATCATCAAATAACCTATAGGCAACCTTTCATGAAATTTTCATACTAAAACCACACCAACAATAATCCCAAACCAATATCTAAACTAAAATACTGAAACACAAATCTGAATCATTGAATTTTTATAAATCAACTGAATCTCTGAAGCATCAAGCTACTGAATATAAAACCCAACTAGAACAAACAAACTTCAGAATATGTACGTGACTATTCTTAAGAGAACATGCATATATACGCTCTTTCTCTGCATAATATTTGCATATAGATTTCAAATCACTGACCACTAAAAACATTGTCAACCTGAGTCACTGTGTCAGTCACGGAATCAATCAAAAACCCAATAATCATAATTGATTAATATAACACTCTATAAATCAATCAACCCAGACAACATTGCTTGATACAGATCATGCTTATTAAGACATCATTGACAGATAACAATAAATAGAACATACATAATCAACACTTATCATCAAGCAGCACTGCAAGCCCTGACCAGATCTGACTCAAAATATATACACTATTGTAATTATGTAGACCAATGTATATGTTGGGTTGTGTTATATTCTTTTCCACGACTAGCCTACATAGTTTACAGGGGGGTGGAGCCCCCCTTCGTTGCGCAACGGGGGGGGGGGGGGGGTCACAGGGGGTTTGAGGGGGGTGGGTGGGCCCCCTCTACGAGGTCGGGGACAATGCCTTGGGGAATTTTTTTTTTGGATCCTATATTTGGTTGAACAGACCTACCTATGGTTTTGTGCATGGTTTTTGCACATGGTTTTGGATGTGATGGTTTTTGGTCCATGGTTTTGGACGCGATGGTTTTTAGTCCATGGTATTCGATGCTTCGGCATGTATAAATATGTACTGTAACATTGAAAGGAACATAATGAAAAATCAAGCCAGTAGTCCCGTTTTGGGATCTAGGAGAAAATCTCTGTGTATATGTGTTTTATGTGTTATGCTCTCACATTGTTTATTTTTTCTCTTAGAATTTGTATGCAGGTTATTTCTGTATGGGGTTAAAAATAACATTTGGTATTAGAGCTATTTTGGATTCAAGGGGATGCCTTTGTTGCTGAGGGGTTTCGCTCGGGCCTGTGGTAGACCCTGTTCAGTAGGAGATCTATGAGATCGATTCTAGTGGTGAAAGAAGATGGCGAGCAATGGAAAGATATATATCGAGAAATTTAATGGTCAAATTTTTGAGTTGTGGAAACTCAAAATGGACGATCTATTGGTGGATAAATATCAGTGGATCGCAGCAGATTCGGGTACTAAACCAACAGGTGTGTCTGATGAAGAACGAAAGAAGTTGGATCGGAAGGCAAGAGCATAATACGATTGTGTGTCTCAGATTCAGTATTGTTGAATGTATTAGGGGAAGCTATGGCTAAGGCTTTGTGGGATAAGTTAGGGACTTTGTACCAATCTAAGTCTCTGGTGAATAAATTGTTCCTACAGAAAAAGTTGTATAACCTGAGGATGAAAGATGGAGACTCGATGACAGAGCATCTTAACGCATTTAATAATTTGGTAAGTGAATTATTATCCTTTGATATTAAAATTTCAGATGAAGATAAGTGCATTAGTTTATTGTGTTCTCTAAGAGATTCATGGGATAGTTTGGTTATTGCAATAGGTATCAATGCAATTGCCTTGCAGTTTCATGAAATAGTCTCATCCTTGCTGACGGAGGAGATGAGATGGAAAAATATGGATAGCTAGAATGGTGATGCCTTGTTTGTATGAGGACAGTGCCAGAAAAAAAACAAAAATAAGTCATCGAGTGGGAGATCTAAATCTAGAGGGAGATCTAAATCTCCAGGAAAACTTGTAAAGGTGGTGTGCTGGAAATGTGAAAAGGAAGGGCACTACAAAAGGGACTGTAAATCTAAATCTTTTGACAAAATAAAGGCATCTGATCATGATCCTTCTGCAAAGACAAAAACCACCTCAGATGAAGGTGGGGATGTGTACTTGGCTTCTTCAAGTACACATGTAGATCATGAGGCATGGTTGATTGACTTAGGTGCATCCTTTCACTTCACTCCCCATAGAGAGTGGTTCTGTGAGTATGAGAAATACGATGGTGGTGATGTCTTCTTAGGGGATGATAGGAAGGCTAGAATCATTGGTCGTGGAAAATTAAAGTTGAAGTTGCAAGGTGGAAGGGTTAGAACACTTTAGAGTGTTCTGCATATTCCTACATTGGCCAGAAATTTGATTTCTGTAAGTAAGCTAGATGATGCAGGTGTAAAAATAGTGTTTGAGAAAGATACTTGCAAGATGGTTAGGGGAGCATTGGTATTGATGTGGGGAGTTTAGATTGGAACTCTGTACAAGTAGCAAGGTAGCACTATTATTGATGGGTGTAACAGTTATGTGGTGCCTAAAAGTGGAGCAGAAAATCTAGTGGTCTCTGGAGAGAAGACTATGCCATGGCATCAAAGGCTTGGAAATATTGGAGAAAAGGGATTTCAAATACTTCATGGTAAAGGTATGGTATAAGGTATGAGTAATAGCTCTATGGATTTTGATTTCTGTGAAAATTGTGTATATGGGAAGGAAAATCGAGTGAATTTCCCCTCTAGCAGTAAGAGGGCGAAACACATATTAGAGCTTGTGCACAGTGACGTGTTTGGACCTGTGAAGGTTCAATCACTCGGTAAGTCTATGTACTATGCATCATTTATAGATGACTTCTCAAGGAATACACAGATATATTTCCTTAAGACAAAATTTGAAGTCTTTGATAGGTTTAAAGAATTTAAGGCTCTTATGGAAAATCAGACAGAGAAGAATATAAAGGTGTTGAGGACAATAATGGTGGAGAGTTTTGTAGTAAGGAATTTGAAGAATTCTGTAAGAAGTGTGGTATAACATGACAGAAGACTACTCCATATACACCTGAGAAAAATGGAGTTGCAGAATGAATGAACAAGACGTTGATGGAAAGGGCAAGAAGCATGCTCAGTGGTGTCGGGTTAGGACAAGAATTTTGGGCAGAGGCGGTGAAGATAGCATGCTACTTAGTTAACAAATCACCTTCATCATCATTGGAGGATAGGACTCCACAAGAGGTATGGACTAGTAAGAAACCCTCTCTTTCACATCTAGGGTTATTTGGATGTGATGCATATGTACATGTTCCAAAGGAGAAACAAACCAAGTTGGATAGTAAATCTAAAAAGTGCATCTTTATTGGGTATAGGGATGGTTTAAAGGGTTATAAGCTTTGAAACCCAGTAACAAGGAAGGTTTTGTACAATCGAGATGTGGTGTTCAGAGAGGTGAAAGATGTTATTAAACATGAAGTACCATCAAAGGAACCTGAGAAGATAGAGTTTGAGTTTAAGGAGGAAGAATTAGACACTACGACAGAAGAGGAATCAAAAGATGAAGAGCCACAAACTCCGGGTGTGAGAAGATAAGTTCGACAAAGAAGGCAGCCAGAAAGGTATAGTCCATCTTCTTTCTATTCAAATTTTTCTTTATCTATTACTAATGATGATCCCAGAACTGTGAAGGAAGTAATAGATTCAGAGGATGGCAAACTCTAGAAAGAGGCCATGGTTGATGAAATGACATCTTTGCACAAAAATGAGGCTTAGGATCTGGTGGAGTTGCTGGCTGGAAGGAAACCCATTGGCAGCAAATGGGTGTTCAAGAAGAAGACAAATTCAGAAGGAAAGGTGGGGAAATACAAAGATCGGTTGATAGCAAAAGGTTATTCCCAGGTGTCAGGAATTGATTTTGGTGATATGTTTTCTCCTGTTGCCAAGGTAGCTTATATTAGATTATTTTTATCTGTTGTTGTTGCTTTTGATTTTGAGGTAGAACAGATGGAAGTGAAGACAACATTTCTTCACAGGGATCTGGAAGAGGAGATCTACATGAAGCAACCTGAAGGCTTTGCGGTGAAGGGTAAGAAAGAAATGGTATGCAAGTTAAATAATTCTCTGCATGGGTTAAAATAGTCACCAAGGATGTGGTGTTAGAAATTTGATACATTTATACGGGGACTTGGCTTCACTAGAAGCAAAGAAGATCAATGTGTGTATTTTAAATTAATTGATGACCGTGTTATTTATCTAGTATGTACGTGGATGTTATGTTGCTGGTTGGAAATGAAAAAGAAATTATCTAGGATTTGAAGACACAATTGTCCTCCAAATTCAACATGAAAGATCTTAGTGCTGCAAACTATATTTTGGGCATGGAAATTAAAAGAGATCGGGAAAAGAGGAAGCTCTGGTTAAACCATAAGAAGTATGTCGAGACAATAATGCAGAGGTTTAATATGTAGGATAGTGAACCAGTGAAGGTTCCTATTCCTGCAGGTGTAAATTTATCTGTTGAACTGTGTCCCAAGGCACAAGAAGAGGAAGAGGACATGTCCCGTGTTCCATATGCAAGTTTAGTCGGTAGCCTAATGTATGTGATGGTATGTACTAGACTAGACATTGCACATGCAGTGGGAGTATTGAGCAGGTTTATGTCAAAACTAGGAAAGGAGCATTGGACAATAATGAAGTGGGTTTTTAGGTATTTGCATGGCACTATTGATTATGGTTTGTGCTGCCAAGGAAGACCAGGATTGGATGGATTTTTGGATATCTGTGGCTTTGTTGATGCAGACTGGGCTAGAGATTTGGATTAGAGAAGATCTACAAGTGGGTATGTGTTTAACCTATTTGGAGGTGCAGTCAACTGGATGAGTAAGAAACAATCTATAGTGGCGTTATCAACTACAGAAGCAGAATACATGGTAGCCACTCATGCAAGCAAGGAAGCAACTTGGTTGCAGAGATTTTGTTCAAGTGTGGGGTTAGTACAGGGAGCTATAAGGATAGACTGTGATAGACAAAGTGCAATTTAATTGGAAAAGAACCCTGCTTATCATTCAAATACAAAGCACATTGATGTTCAGTATCACTTTATATGGGATATGATAGAAGACAAAAAGGTGTTGCTGGTAAAGGTGGAAACTTTGAAGAATACTGCAGATGCATTGACAAAATCTGTGAGCTTTGAGAAGTTCTCTTCCTGTAGAGAAACAATGGGCGTTTTAGATATGGATGAATGACTAAGCTCTCATATGGCCCCTTGTGGAAAGCAAAACAACAAGTGGGAGAATGTTGGGTTGTGTTATATTCTTTCCACAACTAGCCTACATAGTTTACGGGGGGGGGGTTAGAGGGGGGGGGAAGCCCCTCCTTCGTTGCGTCGATTTCGTAGCAGGGGAAACAACCTCCTTATCTAGGGGGTTTGAGGGGGGCAGGTAGACCCCCTCTACGGTGTCCAGGGCAGCACCCTGGGAAATTTTTTGTTGGACCCTATATTAGGTTGGGCGGACCTACCTATGGTTTTGTGCATGGTTTTCACACATGGATTTGGATGTGATGGTTTTCGGTCCATGGTTTTGGATGCGATGGTTTTTGGTCCATGGTATTGGATGCTTTGACATGTATAAATATGTATTGTAACATTGAAAGGAACATGATGAAAAATCAAGCTGGTAGTCCCGGTTTTGGGATCCAGGGGAAAATCTCTGTGTATATGTGTTTTATGTGTTATGCTCTCGCATTGTTTATTTTCTGTGTTTTAGAATCCCTATGTAGGTAATTTCTGTATGGGGTTAAAACTGACAGTATATATATGCTTATAATGTGGAACAACCATGTACATATCTCAACATACTGGAAAACACATCACAAAATATTAACGTGATTGGTTGAATAATCTGATCAATTGCAGATTCTTTTCAAAATATTCTTGCCAAATATAAAATTTAGTATAAAGTTTTTGGAATAATGTATATATTTGACATCAATTAGTTTATATAGTTTCCATTAAAATATAATGAATAGTATAAAATTTCCAAACCATAATATATTTAATAATTAAATTTTTATCTTCATTATCAATAATTTAATTATTCCACTATTAATTACAATGATAAAATATTGAATTAATAAATAATAATATATGTAAGCATGTAATATGTGGTCATCCCTAGGGACCTTGGTGACTATTTATGAAATAAGTCTATACCTTTAAAGGGTGGTAATCCCTAAGGACCTCGATGTGGATCCACTCATGTAAAACATGATGTGGTATATTTGCCATGATATTACCAAATTTTAATTGTGTTGTAACATTATCTAGTTTTGATAAGTTAGCATATTAGTCAAATAATTTTGAAAAAAACGTTAAGATAGGATATGGACACAAAAGAATGAAAAGTTAAAATGTTAGGAAAATTTGACCTTTTATAGGCATCCATATCAATAAAATGTTAGGATTTAGCTACCCTAAATAAAGAAGGCAAAGGAAAATAAAATCTTAGGGAAGCAAAAGAAAAGCAAAGCTGCTAGTCTAAATGCACATGCTGCTAGTCTAAATGCACCATAATCAAACATCCATTGTGTTCTTATGTGCAAAAGAAATTGAAAGAAGAGTGAAGGTTACTCTAAGGTTCATATGTTTACTTTGGATATTAAAACTATCCTAAGTTTTACAAAACCCATAACCTAAGTATTAATCCCATGTCGCCCCTTCGCCAAACCATTCCCTTCATATCATTTCCCTAAATTTCATAACCCTCTTATTTTCCATATTTCCCGACACCATATTAATGTGGATTCCCAACCCCACCATCTATCCCATCACATCATGTTAATCCTCCATCATTTCACTTTTTCATCTTCGCCTATCACTTCTCATTCGACATCCCTCATGCCATTTTGTTTCCCCTTTGCCATCTGAGCTTTACCACTAGGGGGGATCCAAAATGGGCAGTATACCAAACCACACCCGCCCCTACATGGTAGCTCCACAGTGTTTCGAACTCCCCATGAGAAAAACCACAAACCGCTCACCCCCCCTCCGAAAAGCTGAATTCCTCATTTCTGATACCACTTACTTGACCATTGAGCATTTGCCATTCCTTTGCCATCACCTCATCTTTTCGTTAACCCCATCAAATCATATTCATTCCCTCCATAATCAATCTGTTAAGCATTTAATTTTGTTATCCATTAACTCATTGGAACCACACCATAAACGAAAAACCAAAACTCATATATAAACCTTCTTCTTGCCTGTTTACAGGTTATAGGATTCTTGTTTTATCACTGTCATTGCTTTGATTGCGGTTGCTCACCAAATCCCAAAATTGTCAACTCCCAGCGACACTACCTACCTGATCATTATCAAATTATTCCTTCTACTCTTGGCCCCAAAAACTTCTATCTGTCCATGAATTGTCTCCTTTCCCAATCAATTTTTCACTATCAACCTTAGCCATCATGCCTCCCAAGGACAAAGGACTAGAGGAAATTGTTAATCCTCTTATCTATCCTCCTGTAGATATTCATCATATCCCTATGGCTGATAAAGACTAGAAGATCCACGAAACACTCTGTGGGCTCAACCTCTTCGAGATGTACTGTTGGCTCGAAGATAAATACATTGATAAATAAGATGATATCCAGGTTTGGGATTCAAACCTACCTCATTACATCTTTCCTCATACCCATAACACTCCTAATTTCATTAGAAAATGCCATGCCTCATATCTACTAAGCCAAAGGGCCATAGTTAATCCAAATGGATACATTCTGTTCACCATAACCCCTCATGTTATTGATAAGATGATGCAAGCCCCCACAGTCAACAATGCTACCCCATTTTCCTATGAAGCTCTCGTTGAAATATACCAGAAATTAGACTTTGCTAAGAGAGCCAAAACTCTTGAATTATTATTAACATAATATGCTGCATTACCAAAGAAAAATCCTCCTTATCCCTCATCCATATTCCATGAGAGAGCCAAGCAGATAATCACTATCATTTCCTACCTCCTTGGCTACCATACTGACCAAATGGTAGATGAGGCCATTATAGGATTTTTATCCTTCTTTTCTAATGATGTTAAGCCCTCAATTGTGTTCAATTTCAACCATTTCCTTGCAGAGTCTATTCATCAACAACTAGTCAAGTTTCCGACAGAGGAGGTATTCAAATATGCCTTTGTCTTAGTTTACATGTTCCTATATTTTCAAGGGGACAACATAAACTTGTCATTGCAAAAGCTGGATGAGAAAGGAAACCAACAGTTGGTCATTTTCTAGACCACTCTGGTTATGAAAGAGCAGAAAGAATATACTTACAAATAATTTACTAAGATGTTTGTCCATCCAGCCATAAGCCTCGTAAGCAGAAGAACCGAACCAAGGGTTAGTGAAGAAATAAAAAATGTCTTGCAACTGTTAGAACATATACAAACAGGAGACTGGTATTTATATGAGAATTACATAGAGATAATGATTTTTGGATGTGAGTTGCCACCATATAAGCTGCCAAAATTCCTCCCAATGAGGATTTTTGCCTTGGAATCCATTAGATTGATGATCAACATGGATGAAGTCCATTTTGTTGCTGACAAGAAAAATTCTCAATTCAAGATAAAAATGCAGGTTGGTCTATTCATTTGCAACAATAGGGAAACAGGTCAAGAGGCTGACAAACTACTCAGGGAAATGCAATTTAATCTTAGTTTTACCTGGTCCTATGATCTACTGGGGATAATTTCCAGATTAACGGTAGAAACCAAGTCTACTCCTTATTTTCACACACTTAGGCCAAAGATAGAAAACTATGAGAATCGACCAAAATGGGTTGAAAACACATTACAAGAGACAAAATAACAGTAAGTCTCCTCATCAACAGTGCAGACTCCTACAATGCAAGGGATGACATCCAAGAGGAGTATAGAGGAAGAGTATCCTTTAGGGGCTCATATCTTTAGTGAGGGATTGAAAATCATGTACATAAAGAATGCTAATCTTAGCTCCAGACTAAGTCTTAGCAAAGAGTCAGAGCAACAAACTCTCATCACCACTCTTGTTTCTTCATTAATAGGTGATTAGTCTACACAGTCTCCTACCACTTCCATGACCTCACAAGAGTAGTAGCAGATTTTGCACACATGTACATCTACTTCAAGTGAGCTTGAGAAGAGCATCATGGATGTCTTCAACGAAATAAAGGTTATAAATGAAGCCTTGAAGATAAACACATACAACCAATTTTGGAAACAAACCTCTGTTTCCCAAAGCAGGCTACTCTTAGCCTTTGACTCGGAGAAGGGGAAAATGCAGATGGCATTCCTTCAGGTGCTAGTTCCTCAGCCCAAAGGAGCATTAGATTATAAGAAGACATCTTTTGAGTTTGATATCAAGGACATACATCCCATTGACCAAATGGAGATGCATAAATAGACTGGAGAAATGATCTTCTCTACTATAACTAGCACAACTATGACCTTGTCCAAGTTGCAGGTAACACTAGCAAATGTCCAGTCACAACTAAAGATGGATAAAGTTTCAGCTCTTGCCAAAGATACCAAGATTAAAACCTTGGAATATTTGGTAATTAAACTTGGTTATGATCCTCCAAACATCAATGTTGCAGAAGAGTTGATCAAAAAGAAGAATTTGGATATAGTAGCACTAAGGAAATAATTGAAACTTCCAGCTACTGAAGATCCTCTAGCCAAGGATATTGTAGAAACAAAAACTGAGAAGGCAGACATGATGAAACTCATCATAGAACAGACTTCTCAAATGAAAAAAAATGGTTACAAAGATGGAGAAATTAATTAAGGAAAAGGAGATGGATGCAAAATAGACTGCTCCTTTAGAAGCACTTCCTATCACAATCATTCCAACTGCAATATCAACTGCCACCAGTACAGGAGAGGCTGTAGACCAGTTAGCCAGTGCAGTTCAAAATATGTCCCTGCAAACTAAAGAGATTAAGAAACTACAAGATCAAGTAAAACTACTAGAGGATCATCAAAAGAAGTGTGACATTTTTCATGCTGCAGAGGTTCAAAGAGCTTAGAATCAAGTTGAGGCATGGAAGAATTCAACCACTGGGTCTTCCACTGGCTACACTCTTGGTAGTGTCAAAGAAATTATCTAGAATGACATCATAGAGGAGATTGATGAAATCTAGTTCTGTATCCAGATCATTTTTGAGCAAAAGGAGTTAATGGAAAAGGCAAACCAGACAATTTTTAATATAAATGCTCAACTAGGAGAGATGCCTTCTACATCCAACAACATAATAAGGTTTCTCAATTCTAAGAACATGTATGAACTGGATGATCTAGGAGTGGATAACATGATTCAAACCATTTTGTAGGTAAATAAAGTCATGACTAAAAATAACCTAGTAGTACAGTTAAATGAGAAGTTTCATACTCTTGAAATTGCAGTTAACAGATTTTTCACAAGAATTTATGCCTTAAACAAGAAGGGTCTACCTTCACTTTTTGTCATCAATGATAATCTAATGACCAGGGAATATTACTAGAAGAAGCTATAGGACATTGCTAAGGACACAACCAAGTCCTCCAACATCAAAGGTTCCATGACAGGCAGGGCATTCTATGAGGCCATCAGTAACCTATGTTTGATTTAGAATGAGATAAAACATATTTTTACTGTAAAACCAACTTTTTCCAAGTATACTGAGCTAGATGAGATCTACCGTAGAGTAACTAAAATATCCATTCCAAATGAAGAACAGTGGGAAAAGTTGTGCGAATATCAGGATTAGAAGTCAAATCATCATGGTCAGTGCAACACTAGAATAGTGGCCACTCAGCAACAATTTTCCTTCAAAACATGGCCAGATGTTCAAATTCATTCTTTTGGACCTAATTGCTTCTCTTTCTGTTAAATTTTAAGTGATAATAACATGCCTTGTCATTGGCATTGCTTGTAATATTTTGTATTTTTGTTTAAATACTTCATTACGTCCAAGTATTCAGGGTTGCACCCTTGAGCTAGTTACCAGATAGATTTGCACTAAGATAGAGCATTTTTGATTGAATAAAAGATTATGGATTTACTTCATATGTCTTGTCTTTCTGTGAGTTATTTTCTTATGTTTTTCATTATGTATTCCTCATATAATTTATTTCATTTACAGTCATCTGATTGAAAATTTAACCAAATTTCAGTTTCATTTTGAATCTGCTGTGAAGTTGTAGTTTAATTAAGAGAATAAATTACAAGACTGTCTATTCTTGTAAATTCCACTTTGGATTTAAATTGCACAAGATTTCTGAAATGACTTGATTATATTTTGTTAATTAGGAAAACACAGTTTTCTCAATTTCTACTTGTAAATGGTGAAATACTCTATCTGGATATTAAATCATTTATATTTCTCTATATTCTTCTTATCCATCACATCTAGGATCAAAATAAGCATATGTATTTAAAGAACAACCTTTTGTTTTATTAAAGATCTTTCTAAGTTTAAATCGGCTGTTAAAAAGCAGTTCACTGGTCCTCCAACCATTAAAATCAAACAAAATATTTTAGATGCTTTGGCATAGCCAATTGACTTTAGGTTATCTCAAAGGACAACACTATGTATAATTGAAATTTTATAACTCAATTCTTAAGATAATTTCCTTATCTGATTCTCCATTACAAAATTAAATTGTGTCAATATAAGTCATTATATATAAAATTCATTAGAGGTGTTTTAGAAATATAGAAATATAGAAAAGAAAAAACCTAACAATCAAATATATATATATATATATATATATATATATATATAATATATATATAAAACTATCAAATAGTTGTCTCTTTTGAGAATGACATTATGGTTTTTCTTTAAAAACAAGTAATAATTAGCCAATAATCTTTACTAATTTGTTAAAAGAGATTTTCAGAATTTAAGATTTTTTTATTAGATTGATGGTTAAGATTTGATATTAATAATTAAATTTAAATAAAAAATTATAAAAATATAATAATTTTAATTGATGGTATTCTTAACCATAATATTAATGTTAATAATTAATGATAATATTAATATTAATACTTTAATAATAACATTAATAATTTCATAATATTATTAAACATAGTATATTAAGAATATTAATTTTAAACTATATGATATATGAAGTTGGATGCGCCCATGAGCCTAGGAAGGAATATGGCTAGAGTTTGAAGTGGTAGGGATTCTTCGGTCATCGTCGATGAATCCCTCGATGGCCATGGATACCCACCTTGCTATGATTTGTGCATGCATGGAGTAGATATGAGTTACCGACAGGTGAGTTTACATTAGATGAGGGAGGAGTTCAGGTCGACGTGCGTGTTCTTTATAGTATATGGTAGATTAATGGACCAACATTTAATGTCAATCCGAGGTTTGTGAACTTTGAGACACAAAATTGGAAATGTCATAGAAAGACTTCCAAAACCTACAAAACCCAACCCTAATAAGTCATTGGAAACTATTTGCTCACACCTTCGAGTTCCTACAAACACTAGTCAATCCATATCTAATATTGCAATCAAAGGCATTCATTAGAAGCAAAACCCTAACTATTGATAATTGAAAAGAAAATCCTAACTATTGATCACAAAAATTTCTAACCTACCACTCTTTACAAAAATTCTAAAACAACCTTTTAAAAGTCCATCTTAATTCAGTGGAAAACAAAAAGATAAAGACTCCTAAAAAATCCAAAGTTATGACATTCAAGAAACCACTCTATGTTTCGAGAATGACTTTTTTAAGTTTCAATATTAATGATAAACTATTTCCCTTCCAGTTCACTATTAGCATAAATAAAAAACCACACAAGATAAATACAGTAGTCTTATAGTATCAGCTCCCTAAGATATATCAAGTAGTCTTATAATTTCAACTCCCTAAGCTATATCAAGATCCCCTGTACTTAAAAAGTGAAACATACAATAAAGGGGAAAAGTCACACATCGATTAAAAGAGACAAATGTAAATGTTAATGCAATGTCGCCTTCTTACAAGACAATAGCACCGTGGAATCCACTCTATAAGCCAATTAAATCGATATCATTATTGCTCACATAGAAGAGATAAGACTCCCAAATCGAATCTACTGAGTAAATATGTTTGTGTTTGCTCCAAATTCAAACCCTAATTTGAATGGCTCGGTCTTCGAGGTAAACATATTAATATCCCATTGACCTAGAGACCAAGTTTTATGAATATATTTTTCTCTTTGCCAATTTGTTGAGATTTTCTGTTTTATTAAATTGGGTAAAAATCTACACATGTAGGTGACAAGAATAGGATTTGTTGCTATATTAGCTCCAATTTTGTTAAGGAGGAGTTATTGCATCCTGTTGTGAGAGAATTTATGGTTCACTTTTATACTCCTAGCTATAAAAATATAAGACTGGACAAGGTATTGGTATAGTAGAGAGTGTGTGAGGAAATAAATTGTTGTAATCTCTTGTTGAATAATAAGATTACAGATTAGTTGGGTGAACCATGTTAAATCCTTGTGTTATTTTTTATGATTTTATATGCTGTATATGCCTTTTAAATTTCCGCTTAGCATTGTTTGCTCCAACACCAACTAAAAATTTGATGCTAATTTAACATGTTCATTACTTTATGATTCAAAGATACCCCGCGACATGTATTTAGGTGACAAATTTCATAATTACACGTTCATCTCTTACAAACAACGTATCACCATGATGCACAGATCTACAACATCGAATTCTGTGTCGAAGCACAAGGATTCGAATCTAATACAGAGCGAGTCTATAACTTTCTAAATCAAACATAAATCTGCACGTTACATTTGAAACTTGTGTGAAGGCATACAATTTCAGATCAAGATGTGAAAAGCTCTGAGTGAGCGAACAAGGATCATTCACACGAAAGTGTGGGGAATATAAGACTAGTTTCTATTCAGATCTTAGTATCAGAGTTGCATCAAAATTTAAAAAAACCACACCCTGTTCATATTAAAATTGTATCAACGTAAATGCATTGGAACAATCTCTGCAAAACATCGCAACAAATCATTAATTATCTAAATATCAAACGGTTCCACACAAACATTAAAATGCCAACAAACAGAACGAAGAACACCGAGCAAGGTTGGTGGGCCTTCCTAACTTGCTCGTGGAGATTAAGTCACTAGCTCATAGAAATGAGAACACCAGTGAGACTCTTGCAAATCGATTTCAAATAGAAATAGAAATGAGAAACAACCCTTGAAAAACCTGATTCAGTTTCATATTAAAAATAATACTTAAATGTAGATGAAAGAGAGAGATCCGACTTCAAAGATCTTGAGAGCAGTCCAAAGCTCATCTTACATGACTCTACATTCCAACCAAGACCACCCCATCTCAAGATAGACATTGACCCAGGGGTCAGATCTGTGCTAAGGGAGTCCAGTGTTGCAATAATATTTACTCTGATGCTTCCCCAAGCAGCCATGGCTAGGGTTTTATAAATTTTACAATGCATCTTTAGGTTTCGAACCAGCCACCAAATCAAATACAAAACAAAAATGAGTAAAAATCTTAACAACTTGTAATCTCGTGCAACCATGCACTAATAAGGAAAATTACAGATCCGGTGCAAGGAGAAATTAGAAAGTCATACACTACCCGTAATCTTTGTTGATGACACTTGACCTAACATGTTGTTGACTTTGACAGAGTGTATGAGTTGACCATTTATCTTGAGCCCACGTGGTGAATTTCCCAAGAAAACTATGCACAATTTTTCCTTGGTTGTAGGAATCCTTAGGGAGTGCAAGATTAAGGCGGAAAGATGATGCTACAATATGACTCTCAAGCTAACCAATCGTTTACCTTTTCATGATCAGAATTAAGTCAACAACCATTCATATCTCCTGTTTTGGTACCTAGGCACAATGAAACCTTTATTAATAATAATTTGATGTAAATCTTATTAAAAACAAAACAAAGGGAATATGTCAAATAATAAATGATTACCTTATCTTGCTCCAAGTTTAAGATAACAGCCTAATAATTTTGCAAAATGATATTAACAACTATAGGAATTACATAAAATATAGGGTAAAAAAGCATATTTAATAATAAATGATTACCTTATTTTGCTCCAAGTTTAAGATAACAGCCTAATAATTTTGCAAAATGATATTAACAAATATAGGAATTACATAAAATATAGGGTAAAAAAGCATATCAAATACGACAATTTTGAGGCTTGACACCATGACAACCTCAGATCTGCACATCTTCTTCAATTTATGATCCACAAATTTATCCATGGTGCAAATCTGTGTTCATTTTCATTAGATTTGGAAGAAAGCTCACTTGAATGGGTGGATTGAATTTCTTTTCTTTATTCTTATGTAGGTTTTTTCAAGGAGACAAATTTGGATTCAGTATATTTTTCAAAGTTGTGGAGGTCTTAACATGATTTTCTTGCAAAGCTCAAAGGGGATGAGTGGATGAAACTTTTGAATCCACCATGTGTGGATGGAAGGGATTTTTTCAAAACCTAGATCCACTCATTTTTTACCAAAAAACCTCAGATTTGAAAGATCCAGTGAAAAGACAACAAAAGAATATTTTTACCAAAAAACCTCAGATCTAGAAGATCCAGTGAAAATACAACAAAAGGATAGGGGGTTTCTTTTCAAAATTTTGTGAAAACCCTAGATGGGAGATTGGTCCTCATTAGGGTTCAAGAAGGATGTGTGGTGCTTGATATGAAGTGGAAAATTCAAAACAAAATAGGTATCCCAAAGGAGTTTCAAAACCTGATTTATTCATGCAAAGTTTTGCAAAAAGACTTCTATTACAAGACAATGGCATCAAACGAAATTCCTCAATCATCATCAAGTTGTGACTGAGGGGAGGCTTGCCCAGCATGAACAAAGCTAAAGGGCCAACCTCATTTAAGGATGCAATGAAGAAACAGGTTGAGCCATAAAACAAATTATATCCAAACATCAATATTCCTAGACCCTACATCGTGGAATAGATGGACCAGGTTCCAAAAATTACAGTAAATGTTCCAGAAGTCACATAATGGTTCTCTAACCTCCAATCACACATAATCATCTATAGATTTAACAACTTATGGCCAAAGGAAGTGGAAATTCACACTTGGGTATCTACAAATTGGAATTCAAATTATGAATCCATTTGTGTTCTAGGGGATATTTTGTTGTACAATTTGCTACAGTGAAGGACTTGCAGTTCGTTGTAAAAAAGGGACCCCAATTTTGGGGTAGTGACAAAATCTTCCTTCTGTATAAAATTCTTGTCCTCCCACCTAGAATCTTCAGTGGGTAAGTTCTTCCACTTGATGAGATACTCTAAAATTGATCGATTTCGTAGCTGTCGGGTTCTTGTTTCTGTGACTGCTCCAGGTTCCAATATGAATTTTCCTTCCTCATCAAGTTCTAGCAATATTGTTTGAACTGGGATCTTCTGTAACTTTTGAATGAGTAGCCACACTTATTTGTCCTTCTTCCATTCATCCCTTGCTTTGTTTATCCAATCTGGTCGGATAATAGAAATAGCACAAAATAATGCTTTCACATCCTCATCCTTTCTTGAGAGTGCA
The DNA here is from genome assembly GCA_000404065.3 of Pinus taeda. Taxonomy (NCBI): domain Eukaryota; kingdom Viridiplantae; phylum Streptophyta; class Pinopsida; order Pinales; family Pinaceae; genus Pinus; species Pinus taeda. Next base: position 159,761 of record APFE030362562.1, on the reverse strand, counting down.
TCTGCAACAACATTTTTCTTCCCTTTTTTGTAGATGATTTCAAAGTCATAACCCAACATATTTGTGACCCATTTTTTCTGTTCTTCTAAAGATAATCTTTTTTATAAAAAATATTTAAGACTATCATGATCCATTTTTACCTTGAAGTGTCTTCCTATTAGGTAAGGTCGTCATTTCTAAAGTTCATGTAGTATTGCCAACATTTCCTTCTCATGAATAGCTTGCTTGAGATGTAGTTATAAAAACACCCAATCGCCTACATCAAAACTTCTTTCATTGCGATGTTGAACTGTCTGTTGTTTCATTAGATTCTGCATCAAAGTGGCATTATCCTTTAAAAGTTGGAGAACTTGTTGTTGATGCTCGATGTGATCTTTCACTACTTGAATATTTTTCTTCTTGATATTTCTTTCTATCTTGAGAGTTTGAGGAGTGGTAATTTCTTCCAATGCATTACAAGATATGGTTGGATTCATTTCTTGATGCTTGATGTGATATTTCACTTCTTGAACATTTTTCTTATTAATATGCCATTCTATTTTGAGGAGTAGTAATTCTGGCCAATACATTACAAGATATGGTTCGATTCCTTTCTTCTTTCTCAATGTGATATTTCACTTCTTGAACCTTTTTCTTCTTGATATGTCCTTCTATCTTGAGAGTTTGAGGAGTAGTAATTGTTGTAAACACTTACAAGATATGGTCGGATTCATTTCTTCTTTCTCTGGGGTTGGTTCTTGGTGTATATCCTCTTCTTTTGATGTTTCTTGATCCTTTTCTTCCTCCTCTCCACACTCATTGTAAAATAATTTCTTCTTAGCACACTTATGACCTTTAATGTATTTGTTATCACAATTGTAACAAAGTCCTTTTTCTCTTTTTTCTTCCAATTGTTGTCATGTAAACCTTGTAGGTTGTGGAAGGCTAGGATAAAAAACACTTCCACAATTATAGTCGTGAGTGGTGGGATTCCTTGTTTACATAATTTCCCTTTCAATTTTTCTTGGCAACCTAAATGTCTTCTCCAATGAATCAGGTTCCCAAAGACGAACCTCATGTTGAATGTTATCCTTTAAAGTCCCTATGAAGACATCAATCCTTTTCTTCTCTAGAATATCATTTACCCTTATATTAAATGTTTGAAAGTCCTCAATGTGTTCTTCCATTGAACCCTTTTGTTCGAGATTTATCAATTGGCTAAAGAAGGTGTTACTCTTTGTATCCTCATAATGTGTTATCATTTCTTCTATGAAAATTGACCAAGTAACAAGTGTTTTATAAGAAAAAAGCCCTTTATACAGTAAAAATTGATTTGGTTCTAAATATAAAGATGCAATATGTACCTTTTGTAAAAGTTGAACCTCATGTAGATCAAAATATTGCTCCATCTGTAGTATCTAATTTACGGGATCCTTGACATCAAACTTCCTCATATCGCCTTTTCTTGATTTTAAGAGCTCGATCTTGAAATGACTGTAACTCTGTAATTTTGGATCTTCCCGTTCTGAAATCGCGACTTATAGTATCCCTCTGTGTCCTCTTCCAATGTCACTAGTTTGATCAAAATTGGATTCTCCAAGAAATAGTTATGCACAATCTCCCAACATGGCCAGATTATATATCTTTTTAGAAGAGTGAAATTGTATGAAGTGCGACATATCACTTTTTCGACCTTAGGATTTGAAAAATATACAATGAAAACCACAATCTGTCCTCTTTCTGTAACTTCTTGCGAAATTTCAATCTGATGCTCAGAGAAAAAGTTATGATGATTTTCCCATGGTCGCCTGTTTAATATGTAATTCGTGAGTTTGCAAAAACCCTAACTTCCTCAAATCATATATCCGAAAATATAGCATTAAAATATTTGAAATTCAGATCTAAGGTTCATACCATTTTTTCTCAAATGGGTTTTTGGTTTAGCTTTTGAAACATCGTAGTGAACAAGTTATAGCACAACATCCACAATGACCTGTTTTAGATGAAATTTTGGATCTTGCAAAAACCCTAACTTCCTCGGATAATATCTCCGAAAATGTAGCGAGACAACATCTCAAATTCAGACCCGAGGTTCAGCGATATTTTTTCTCAAATGGGTTGTTTTTTTAGCATCTGAAACATCGCAGAAAAACATTTATAGTGAAAATGCCACGATGACTTGTTTGGAGCAACAAAACCCTAGAATCCAAAGCTCTGATACCAAATGTTATGAAACTGTCTCACAAAAAGATAGAAAAGATAGATCAATGCCTTAGAATTCAACCTCTTCAAGGGGGTAACCTCCTTTACATTACACTAATGAACAATTCTTGGATGATACAAATGACAAGACCTCCTTTCTGTATATAGGAGTCTAAAGGGTCATAATATAATCAGAGTCGACATAACAATAATAATGTAAGGGCATAATAATAATAATAGTGGGCTTCTATGGGGCACAATAATAACAATATGGGGACTACATGGGCAAAAAAATATAATAAGGGGGTTTTACTAGTAACAATAAGGGGTTACACTAGTAGTATAGGGACTTAACATTATATATATCAGAATATCATCTATGAAAATCAATAATGGAAAATGAAGAAAATAGAGGCCTCATTAATAAAAAGGCTTATGAGGATCAATGGGTAATGTTTTGACAGGTTTTGGTGGAGTTCTCTTCTATTCTCTCTCTCTCATACTCTTGGCTAATTAGAGTTTTATTGAAGCACTGTTGGAGGAGTGTGACATACTTGGAGTTTTGGGACAAGAAGGAAGAGCCGGAAAGTGCAAGAGGACATCGGGATCAAAAACTACAATGGGTTTTACTTGCAGGTACCGAGTTGCATGTATTTTTTCCTCACTAGTTTCAACATGCATGGCACATGCATGTGGTTTCTTAGTTATGATTTTTCATGGGCATGAAGGATTTCCTAGATTGACAATGGATTTGTCTAACCTTTCCATTTGTTGGATAGACATGGTGTTGTGGGTTCATTTCTTTGCTTTTCTGGTTGGTTCTTATGTTTCCTTTAGCTTGGGTTGAGTTATTAGTTCTTGGAGTGTTGGTTGGAAAAACGCTCTAGAAGCCTTATAATAGCTTGGGTTGAGTTACTAGTCCTGGAGCCTTGGTTGGAAAAATGCTCTAGAGCCTTGTAACAACTTGGGCTGAGTTACTAGTCCTCGAGCCTTGGTTGGAAAAACGCTCTGGAGCCCTGTATAAGTTGTGGGTTGAGTCACTAGCCTTGAGCCTTGGTTGGAAAAACGTTCTGGAGCCCTGGGAGGCTTAGATAGAGACCAATCTGATGATGGCTTTGTGATGTCTTACTGTGAGGTGGAATGACTGTTTGACGGGTTGAGGTGGTTGGCCTCTCGAAGCCCTAGATGGTTTTGGATTTATGTGTTTTATGAGATCCTACATTCATGCTTGTAATAGGGCTCGAGGGTAAGTGGATGAAGAGAGATCTGACTTAACCACTCTATGGTTGGGTGGAATGTGGTAGTCCCGTATTGGGTTGGCCTTTGCATCATCAATATGAGGTTATTTCTCCTTGTATCTCTATGAGTATTATATTGGTTTATATGTGGATCATATGGCTATGATTTCCTTAGTATTTCTGTTGTTATTATGCTGGTTATGTATATGTTCTATGATAGTAGCTATGTATGGATCCCATCATGTTTTTACTTGTAAATGAATGAACATTGTATTTATGACCTAATGGATGAAGCTACATATAATGTGATAATGAAAATTGCTTCATAGCGAATATCAAATAAGTAGGAGACCCTTGTGGTTAGACATGTCATTTACACCTATAGATTGCATTGATGCCAAGTGTTTGACATAATGTAAGTCCTGGTTGGGGATGGTCAGACCTAGTCCTGGAGTTAGTTTTTGGTTTACTAGTCTTGTCATCATGTTTTTAATGGATTCTGGAAGTTACAACAAGTTTTGGGCAGTGGCCAGAATTCTAGGCTTAAAAAGTACCTTAAATTCCTAAGACTTTGGCACAAGTCTACCTAGACACAGGCATGTAGGCTTGTGGGAGCATCTAGAGCTCTCTTGACATTGGCATGCCCATAGCACAAGAGTGTGCAAAGGTTTAATAGCTTAAAGACTCAGTGGGACCTAGGGGCTAGTTAGTAGAAATGTTGGGATGGTTCCTAGGGGTCTTATTGCAGATGTTGAAGGTCTGTATGGTGTGTTTCCATTGGTTCCACTTCCTTAACGTGACTTAGGAGGTCAAATCATATCATAGTAACTTCTTCTCACATGTTTACCCTAGATGGTCAGCTACTTGGGTAGATGTGGGAGGAGGGCATTACAGAGTGGTATCAGAGCATGGTTCATCCCTCATACTAGACGGGTTATGTGTTGCTCATGCATCATGTGAATTGCATATGTGTTTCTTGTGTTGCAGGACCATGTGCTTGTTACATTCGCATGGTGTTGATCATGGTTGTAGTGATGTCTCCATGTCATGGTTGATGGTGTTGTTGTGGAATTTGTAATCATGAGTGTATGGTTGTATATGAATTTTTTATGCATGTTAGTGTCTATATGTTGTTATGCATGCATTGTCATGGTTATGGTTATGCACGTATGGTAGGTAAGACACGCATTGTGAAGTCATTATATGCATTTTAGGTTATCATGATGTTGTTGGTTGTTATGACGCTGATATGTTGGTTGAGATAGAGAAGGAGATGCGTATCATCAAAATGAGGTTGGAGAATTAGACCTTGGGGTAAGAGAAGATTGTCATACAAGTATTGTATGTTTGGCATGCGGGTATGTTAGTTAGTGGATTGTTATATACATTAGGGTTATATATATGTTTGTCACTTATTGTTTTTAGGGTTAGGTGTATGCCTTTAATTTTATTGTTGTTATGGTTACATGTATGATAGAAGCGGGTTGATTAGTGTAGTCATATGCACATGTGTCAGATAGTTATGAATGATAGTAATATGTGGTGGTATGTGTTGATATTGTTGTTTAGACTAGATAACTTGATGATTATGTTATATGTTGTTGATGAGCATGATGTATAACTTGTTGTTGTTATCTGTTAGTTAACTTGATGGTTAGGGTTATTGCATTTAATATATTGATGTTATATGTATTTCGTTAACCTGGATTGGTCTATGTAGATGGTTAAGGTTATGACATTCAGGTATGAATTAATATGTTGTGATATTATTTCATACTAATCTAGACTGATGCTGCATATGTCATTGTTATGCATGGATGAATTTTTTTTAGGAGTTTATGATGTGAACATGTTAGCTAGTGACTATTATGGATATCATGACTTTATTTGTGGTTGAGTTGATATGTTGTGAAGTTATATCGTGCTAATATGGGTTGATTGTGCAAACAAGATTGCCTCCCATGAGATACATTAACGCATGAAATTGCTTATGCCGTCTACTTTGTGCTTGATCGTTTGATTATGTCGTTTATTTGGTGCTTTAATGTTTATTTATGTTGTCTAGTTGATTTATTTAACATGGTATGTTTGCAAGTTGGTTGAATGTTTGATGAATTGCATAAAATGAGTATGTGTTCCAATGATCTTGTTTTAATATGATTGTACTAATACATATGTGTTGAGACAGTTGATACGTACTTGAGTGTAGTAAGTGATAGTTGTAGCATTATGTCTAATGACTATGAGTTGACTATGGATTATGACATGATTGTTAGTCTTGGTAGAAGTTGATTTCAAATTTATAGATAAGTTTGTCTTGATATTTGGAACACATGGTTGACATGTGTGAGTAGTTGCAGGGCAACATTCTTGGTATTAGCTTGACAAGGTAACAATTGATGTGTTTATATAACTAAGAATTGGGTGGTGTGACACTACATAGTAAGCCTCGATTGCAAGAGGATAAAAAGGTAAAAGAAAGGAATTGGACAAGGATTCATTTCGCTATGTTTGGAAACAAATGAGTGCTTTGTGTAAATGAAGTCTTCTTCACCTTAATATTGTCTGACATTATGGGGATATATGCTATATTCATGAATATGTACTTGACATGCATATTAGCTAGTCTCTAGTTACAAGTGGATCTTTCAAGGGAATTGGAGCCCCTTGAGAGATGGCATGGATGTGTTTAGTTGCAAGCAACTTTCTTGGCATAGAAAGGTAAGGTAATAGTTGTATTGTTATTTTTATTTATGCACTAAAAGTTATATGTTGATGGCGGTATGATGTAGAGGATTGCATGGCACAAAGACTACGATGAAATTCTCAAGAAGGCTTAGGTGGAGCTTTCCTTGGGAAACATGGGGATTGAGTCATGATGTCTATTGAGAGTTTTGTGCTTTCAATCTTTTGCGATTTTCTTGTTCTTGATTTGTAGTTTTATTATGTCTAGTGCATGATCATGCCACTTTGTTTCTGGTGTCATATTGTTATTGGTTTTCTTTTTGTTTGTTTCTTGTGCTTGCATTTTAAGTTTTGAGTCTTGGGAATTGGTTGGGAAAGAGGAAAGTTAGTGGATCTCGGAGAGAGTTGAATGAAATCTAGTAGGAAAATGTAAGACTCAGATGAAGCCGATGCATGTATAAAGGAAGTTGAAGGCAAAAGTATGACAACCGGTTGGACTAGTAGGGTCCATTGGTGTAAATGGATGACAACGAGACTGACATGGTAAAGGTAATGAAGAAAGTTAAGGTGAATGGATTTGAAGCATCATATGACTTGGCTATGTTGGGAACTGTTGTTCTCGATGTTGCACATGTATGCATGGATAAAGGGAGTTCTCTTAACCTTGACCTTATGTTATCTGGTAGCTATGTTGTGATCATGATTATGATGATGTCTATAAAGGGTCATCATGGATCATGATTATTTTATGCTAATAGTTATATGTACATATGCATGTACATATGTCAGTGTATGACTAGATCAATATTGTTTTATGTTGATGTTTATATGTATATATGTGTATGTATGCATATTGTTGTGTGACAAGATCATGATTATTTTATGCTAAAGTTTATGTAAATGTATCTATGTATCTATATCACTATCCGATAGGGATGTCAGGGATCATTCACATGGAGCAATGATTTCTTATGTAGATGAATGGCATGACGAGGTTCTTGGTCTTATGGGAATCAAGTGGGAAGAGTAGTTATGATGAATATATGAGTTCAATATCATGTGGATATGAATTTATATTGTATGCTTGTATTATGCCTATGTTTATGTTGATAGGTAATGCTGAAGGATACATCAACAAAATCAAAACAATGTGCTTTGTGATATGCTAGGATTAGCATGGTTGGTAGAGAGACACTAGAAGCAATGTTGCTTGGTAGAGATAGTGTGGTTTTGGATGTGTGGTACTATTGTTGTGCATATGTTGTATATGTTGTACATGTTGCATATGTGATGTTGTGCGCATGTAGTGTTGTGTATATATAGTGTGTGTACATGTTGTTTATGCAATGATTATGTACAAGGTGGTACATATAGTGTTGTGTGAATGTTGCATATGTAGTGTTGCGTATAGATGGTGCTATGTACATGTTGGATATGTAGTGTTGTGTACATATGGTTTTGTGTTCATGATGGATATGCGGTGTTGTGTGCATATGGTGTTGTGCGCATGTTGGATATGCAACATTGTGTACATGCGGTGCTATGTACATATGGCATTGTGTGCATGTTGTACATATGGTGCAATGTACATATGGTGTTGTGTGCATGATTGTACGAGTGGCGTTGTGAGCATGTGGTACTGTGTATATGTTGAACATGTGGTGTTGTGTGCATGTGGCATTGTGTGCATGTGGTGTTGTTTACATGTTGTGCATACGATGTTGTATACATGTGGTTTCGCGTACATTCTGTGCATGTGGTGTTATGTATGTCTAGCGTTGTATGATGTACATGCGGAATTGTGTACACGTTGTGCGGGTGGTGTCATGTACATGTGATGATATGCATATGTTTTGTAGGTGGTGCTTTGTATAGGTGGTACTGTGTACATGTTGTCCATATCGTACTGGTGTACATGTGGTATTGTGTGCATATTGTACATGCTGTGTTGCGAGCATGCAGTACTATGTATGTGCATTGTGTAGTCATGATATCATGACATGTGTGTTCATTATGTTGTACTCTGTGTACGTGTATATATTGTGTGGTGGTGTACACAACATGTAGGCACATGTATTGAATTGTGATGTACACTAGGTGTAGGTGTATGTATTGTGTGGTGGTGTACATTGGATGTAGGTGTATATATTGTGTTGCATTGTACACTGGGTGTAGGAGTATCTGTTGTATCTCAAGTGTAGGTGCATGTATTGCATGTTATTATATGTCGTGTGTGGTTGTATGTGTGGGATGTACACTATGTGTATGTGCACCTGGTTGAGGAGAAGTCACTGGGTGTTTGTCAGGTGTGGAAACTGATATGGTGTGTGTACAAAATAAGGATACACATAGAAGCTAAGGATCAATTAAAGGATAAGTATAAATATTTTATTTCAATTTAATTATGCATGTTATTTATGATCTTGGTCTATGATGATGTGATCTATGATTCTGGTTTATGATGGTTACATGTGTGTTATGATTTTGATCTATGATGGTTGTGTTTTGAGCTAATCTAATGTGATATGCTTATAGATGATGATTTGGTCAAAGATGTTAGTTTGACTTATTGTGACAAGAAGCAAACAAGATTACAAATGTACCTTATCGATGAGCTACCAACGAGGTATGATGTGAGTTTATTTCAATTTATTTTAAATCTAATGGAAGTTATGTGCTTGGTACAGGAAAGCATGAAATGCTTGTTACACATCATTTTGTCATTGTCCCTGTACTCCAAATTCCTTGATCCTGGAGGACCTCTACAATGAAATCTACATGCTTTCCCTCCATGAAGAAACTCCCATTGTGTCCCTCTTCATGAGCAAAACAATTCCCTTTTACACAATTTCCCAAGAATCTTCTATTTTTCCCAGTTTACAAAAATGATGTTAATCACCCTTGTCCTCCTTGCACCGATATGCAGGGATTAACACTGTCCTTAGCACCAATCAGGGCGAATAAGCTTTGTTTCAGTCACGCTGATCCTCTTTTGGAAAGTTTTTAAATAAGGAGCTGAAGCTTCTAGTTCTAGAAGCTTCGTAACAAAAGTCTAGTAAATGGTTGAGTCGGATGGAGTCGAGGATGTCAGTTTGGGATCCTTTCCCCTATAAGGATGGAAATACCTCAAGAGATAAGACCTTTTCCCATGAGAAGAGGAACCATATCCCATCCATTCGTGCTATATAAACCTACCTTTTTCCCAAGCACAAGCTAGTGTTAATGTTGGTGTGCTAGTGCTAATTAAGTTTAGAGTAAACAACAAGCTATTCATAGTTGTAGCTCTCTAGTTGTGTGTGAGGGAGAAGTGAGAATCTGGTTTAGTGTGAATCCTAAAAGGAAGAGCCTTAAAACTATCATTGTTGAGGCCATCATGGAATGCTAATGAAAGTTTGTGGGAACCTAGTTTTGTCGGAGGAGAACAACAACGTGAATACAATGGTTGTAATCTCTTCTTGATTTAATATATATGCAACTATCGATTTATTTCCTCCATAATGTGTCATCTCACATGTTTATGGTTTAATGTTTCTTGACTTGTTAATTAGGTTGAATTACAATTTGTCTATCATCACAGTTGTTGTTTACTGTTGTTTACTTGTTTCAGGTGTTCTAAGAAGGAAACGGGAAATAGCTGGAGCGAGAAAGTAAGGTCATCATAAAACGGGATAAGTTTACTAAGAGGTATGCCTTCTTAATTGGTTTTAACCTAAGGAAATATTCCATAGAATGTCTTGTTAGTGGCTAGACCCGCTATCAGGCTAGAGGAATTGTTTGTGTCTGAACTTATAATTTTACTTCACCACAAATTAGCAACTCCACTAGGGAGCCAATCGTTCTGTTTGCATGTTTGTAATTTCATGGTTTTGTGTGAACTTTTCTAGTTTCACCATTTCCCTTTAGTTTTGTCTACTTTGCCTTGTTTACTGCCTTGGGTATAAAATTTATAGTAGCAAGTCTGGACTCTGCCTTTGATTTTTTTTTTCTTTGCATCCTTGGTCAACGTGCTTATTTCATTAACAGTCACGCTGATCAATGTGATATACTCAGAAACAGTCACGGTGACCCCCTTCTGGCGCTTGTTGTCAGTTAGGCAGTCACGTCGATTCCTGTAGGTGAAGATTAAGGTTCACCCTAGATCTTAACTTGTGTGTCTTGATCTCTTGATTTCTACCTTGTAGCTTGTTTAGGCTGTGTTCTCCCTAACTAGAAAGCTTCATTTAGCTTTGTTTGTGTGCTTTCTTGGTTTATCCCACCCTCTGATCTATTAAGTCTGGCCTCGTGTGAAGTTATTTTTTATTTTTTCTTTGAATCACTCGATCAGTGCTACTTTTCATTTAGGTAGTTGCGCTGATCAGGCCATCAACTCTAGTAGTAGTACTGGTCAATTGTGCCGGTCATGCTTATTGGCGCTAGTTATCAGTTAGGTAGTCGCTCCAGTCTTTGAGTTAAGAAAAAATAGAATTTCTCCCATTCCAGTGCTAGTGTGTCTTGACCCTCATATTCTCTTCTTTCGCCCATAAGTGACTAGGATGCTTTGCTTTCATTTGAATGAGTGAAGGAGTCTCGTTTGTTCTCTTATTTTGAGTGTTTCTTTTCTCTTTCTAAGCATAGATTACATTTCTTGGTTTCTCGATTGAAGCATTATGTGTTTGGTTGGTTCGATAAAGGGAAGAAGTTTTTTTTTGTTTCATTAATCATGCTTTGGATTTGATCGATGCTTGTTTGCTCGGAATTGTGAAAATATTCATTAAGAGTTCTTTATGTGAAAGATTCATTTTGCATTTTATGAAAAGGAGAACATCATTCTAGTTTACTTAAGCGAAAATATTGCATTAGTAGCATCATTAAGAAGCTAGAATTACATCATCATAAGCCTTGGGAAATGAAATGAAACTTCTTTTGTTGTTAAGGGAAGATTAAGTGCATTTAGGACATGTATTAGTGAAAGATTTCATTCTTTGATTGTTGCATTGATTGTGTGTGTTAGAGTCCTATAATGATAGGATTCATAATTTTGAATTGGCTAAGGTTAAGCCTTGTAATATTGTACATACCCTTGCTTTCTGCAAATGTTTTCCATATTAAAAATTAAAAAATGTAAAGAGGGTGTGTCCTAAAAGAAATATCAAAGGACAAAAAGAATAAGAAAAGATCAAAAAATGAAAATATATGAACCCCAAACACAAAAATAGATCATGAAAGTGTGCAAGTCTAAATGCCACTACTATTTTACTTCTTCTACAAATAATGGTTGTGTGCAGCTTATCATACATGCCACAACCCATCGTAGTCAAACTCCTTAATCTTGACTATTTCATGCTTTGAATTTTATGTTTATAGTTAGAGAATAAAATCTGACCAAACAGCTTAATCTTGGCAGATCATTAGATAGGTAGAGAAAATAAAAGGAGCTCATCAGTTTAATCTGAGCCCTTGGAAGATATAAGTTTAGAAGTAGATAGTTTTTTTTATAAAAGAAAAGGAAAGAAAAGGGTCTGCTAGCTTAAATGCACCCAAATAAGTGAAGAAAAAAATGTTAGGGTAAGTAGAAGAAAGCTTTCTAAAGTATAAAGCTGATTGGACAAAAGCACATTTATCATGCTTAATCATATGTTTCAATGTGCATGAGCAATTAAGAAAGAAAAACAGAGGTTTACAAGTTGATTTAATTGACTTCCCCTCATTCATTTCATCCCTATACTTACTAATTTCCCCATCCACAAGTATGTTCTAGTACTAAAAATCCTTCAAGTCATAAAGGCTCAGAGCATTTCTCTGACTTTTGGTGGGACCAAACCCTTGGCTTAATGACTTATGGACATCAAGTGTTAGAATTCCCTTCATAAAAGTCATTCTCCTTCATTACCCTAATAAAACTCATTTTCCTAAGGTTAAACTCCATTTGCCTATGAAAAGTAAAAAACCCCATGTTAAATTCCATTTCACTCAAAATACCCACAAAAATATTTTATCCTAAGTATAAGTGTATGTAAAGGAAAAGTGCAAATATTACATTATACTTTGTATTATTTTCATTCTGCTCATTTCAATTCATATTAATTTCTAACTTAATAATATAGCTCCCGATATACCCTTTTTTCTCGTATATAAATAAATCCCCGTATATATTACCCCTACCCTTAGTTTAACTATAAACTATAATTTTATTCTATCCCCCCGAAAAAACCCTCTTAATTCACCATTTCTTCGTAAAGTTAAGATAATCCCTCCATTAACCTCGCCCGATCATTTAATCCCGTACTTAACTCCAAAATAATCACAAACCACCATTAATTAAATCCCCGGGCCCCACCCAAAAACCTTTGCCCATTTCGTTTGTGCTAATTTGTCACTCGAATGTCGTCCGGTCATCAGTACCTAAATCCAACGGTTCACAGCCATATCACGTTCACCCAATATCCAACCTTTACCTGCTCGATAAAGTGGTATTGCCCGGGCCCCCATCTGCTATGTGTCAAGTGTTAAGGCAGATTGGGTGACCTCGCCAAAATATCACCTCCTCGATAAAGCAGTGCGATGGCCTTCGATACTGCCTCCCCGCTAAACCCGAAACCACTCATTGTTCATAATAATAATTTCTGCGCCAATTTACCCATTTCCCGTTAAAACCCCAAAAACCCTCATTTGCATGCCTTTTACTCAGTTACATAGCGAAACCTATCAAACCCTTCCGGTGCCACCCTGAGCCTCTGAGACATGATTTCACCTTAGATTTTCTCCTGAACACCTTCCAGACTCTATCCACAGTTCTTCCCAGTTTCAGTACGACCTCTAGTCACCTCCTCACAAACCTGTGTTTTATTAACAAATTGTTGTATTTTGCAAGTAATTCGTAGAAGACCAGAGCTTGGATAAACAGTTTTGATACTGGTCACAAAACGTGTTTACTCCATGACTCGAAAGGAAATCTATTTAAAAACATTCATTTAGAAGAAGAAAAGAGTTATACACATAATAGAGAAAGAAATAATTCACATAGAGACATTGACTGTTAAAACAAAGGAACTATACAGAGCATATAGTCAAAAGATAAACAGATCAAACATAAAGAAAGTTGATCAATTTCCATTACCATATGTTGATACATATAAAAAACTAAATAATTTATTGTTGAAATACACAGTAAAAAGTTAAAATATGTAGTAAAAGTAAAAACACAGTAAAGGATATTGACAGGTCATCAAAGTAAAAATGTATCAAATGAAAGAGTATCAAGAAAAGTGTATCAAATTGAAAAATCAAAGTGAAGATAGATGAAAAAACAGAGCAGTCAAAGTAAACAGTAAAAGTAAACATGGAGGAAATAAGGGTTAAACAGAGATGAAAACACTTTCACCAGAAACAATAAAGTTTATCCAAATTAAAGGTAAAAACAATTAAAAGAAAATTAATGTTAAAAGATGAAATCAGAACATAAATGGTACATTTTCCAGAAATTTCCTATTTAGGTAATAATTGTGCAGAAACTATTGTGGCCAATCCAATATGCCTTTTGAGAAACTGGAGGATGTTTGTGTTCCTAAAGGCAAATATACAAAAACCCATCTCACTTTTTACACAGGTATTATAGAAAGGGGGATAAATGCATATCTTCAAAACCTATGTTTCGGACTGGGAAAGTTCTGTTTTTGACATCTTTTTGTAGAGCATATTGTGAGCCACTGGAGATGAATTTTGGGAAACTGAGCAAGTTTTATCTCAATAACATACTTATCTACAATAACCTCTTTCACTTTTTACATGTCTATGTCAGAGTGAGATATACAAAGGTACCATTGGACCCTAAGTTTGCCGAATTTCTGGGGCAGAATGCATAAAGGAAGGAGGTAGTTAGTGACTTGGAAGCATCATCATCTATTAAGAGTTGCTATCAAATTCAAATTTCTCTACTTTTCATCACCAATCCATAAATATAGTGCCAAATAGTTTCATTAGTTTTGAGTGTCCTTTATTTAAGTTCTATTAATGTAAAACAGTTTGAGATATTTGTAAAACCAATTTTGATATTTTTTCAAGATATTTCAGTTTAGAATTTGTATAAATACTTCTTCATTTGAAGTATTTTGGTGGATTCTATTAGAAATTTCTATAGACTTTTTTGATCAGAAGACCTAGAGGGTTATTGTATCATTTTCTGAGCCAGCAAGCTGTATTGATAAATAAAGATTAGATATTTCCAAGGATTCATGTGTTGAGTGAATTTCAGACAAGTATTTTCATTTTTTATTGTTATTTTTCTCAAGTTATTCATAATCTTTAATGTGTTTCTCAGTCTAAATGTTATAACTGAAATAATACTTCAGAACTTTTTTAATTACACTCTCTCTTAACAATTATGCATGTAAATGTTTTATGCTGATATCTAAATTAAAGAATTCTTAATTACTCTTTCGTTTAGATTGATTTCTTGAATATCCAGGTTAAAGGATTCTTAATTTCCCTTTGATTTTGATTACGTCTTCATTCCTCATTCATTATTCGGGTCTGAGTACCCTTAACATCCCTCTCACCCTGAGTGAAACCCTTTCACCCCTCTGCTCAAAGATCTGAAAAAAGCTTTGCTATCTTTCCCTTGGAACATTCCCTTTAGTGAGATAATCCAGTTTTTCTTCCTTATTGTTTAACTCCATAGCCCAATGGTCTAAAACACATCATTCTATCATCTGTCTCAGTGATCCCCCACCCAATCTGAAATGCAAATAAAAAACCCCTTAAACAATCATAACTAGCCTAAAAGCATCTTAACTAAAACAAAGTTAAATTTTAAAGAGAGAGCCCTCTCTGAGCATCAGGAAGCTAGGTCATGATCTCCAAAAGTGGTTTGTAGTTACCTCGGTGATTTCTTTCTTTAACCTTGAGAAAATACCGAGTGCTAACATAATGGTGACTTCATTGGGGATGAGAAACTTTTCTTCAGAAAAATTATACAAAGACCAGATTTGATCTATGATGGTGGACAGTGATCATACACACAAAGGTTAAAATAATCCACGTGGCGACTCCTGCTCCAAATCAATTTCACAATCGAGACTCCACTAAAGGAATGAACCTTAAAGAACAATATGAAAATATAAGGCTTTCAACTTGGATTGTTATCCAAGACATTATGTTCTTTCTCATCAAGAAAGTTTTTCAACGTATATTGTATTTTAGAGAAGATCTTAGATTAATTTTTGATTAGTTTCCTTTGAAAATTGTAAATATATATCCTCCTTATCCATTTGAGCAGTTTTCTTATAAATCTTATGATGATCATTTTCCGATTGAGGAGCATCAAACAATCAAGACTAATCATATAATCCCTCTACATATTCCTATACCTTGTAAAGTTCCTGATAGATATAAGCCCCTCATGTTACCTCCTGTAGTTCATGATTTCCATGATAACTATCACAAATATCTCCCCAGTTTTGATGGTGTCAAGATCATTAAAAAATGAAACAAGGGTCTGAGGATAGTTTCTTCCTGTATCTACCTTGTTAACAAATGAAACCAATCTTGAGGATAGTTCTTTTACTATGTCAACCTCATTAAAAAATGAAGCAACTCCCTTTCCCAAATCGAGTCTTTGATTAAGATATTGTAAAATCCCAGTCGGGTCTTTCCAATATCTCAAAACTAAGCCTTCATTCCATCCACCTATTTGACTGAAATGAATCTTGGGGGGGCATGTACCTCGATTGAGTCATTATGTTGGGGGCATGCAAACTTATAGCAAGCATATTTTTTCGTTTCAAGCTTGTGTAAACATGAAACCAAATCCAAGAAAATTTCTCCATGGTTCAAGTTTGTGTAAAAATGAACCCATGCCTAATTTACATCTCATGATTGCCATTTTTATCAGCTGATTTCTGCTAGATGAGCCTTGGTTTTTTCATTCCATCACCACCATCTCTTTGGCTAATCATATGCTTTCACTTGGTTGTTTTTCCTTTCTTGAGCAACCACAACTATGAGTG
Source organism: Pinus taeda (assembly GCA_000404065.3). NCBI lineage: Eukaryota > Viridiplantae > Streptophyta > Pinopsida > Pinales > Pinaceae > Pinus > Pinus taeda. Next base: position 143,674 of record APFE030362562.1, on the reverse strand, counting down.
GTTTTATTAGCTAGCCTCTTAACCATTACATGTTTTGAGTAGTTCCACCATTGCTGGAGCTAGTTGCTAGCTTTATACCACTCATTCCTCTAGGCCGAGTCACGTTTCAACTCTTTTCGTGACTCGTAAAACTCAAATGAAAAGATTGCCGAGTATTTCTCCCTTTTGACTCGTAAAAGGAAGAAAAATGGGGGGTCCGCTTTCAAGCTCTTTTCTGACCCTTTAAACATGAAAAGATAGCCAAGCCCTTTTCATTTCGAACTCGTTATCAGGATGTGAAATGTTGTGTGCTCAGTATACATTTACCCCTTTTTCGGGCTGGGATGCACTATTTACGAAAAATTTACTCTTTGACTGAAATGGTCAAGTGGTTCTCTCAAATATCATTTTCTACCTTTTCGGGCTCGAGAGACACAAATGTGCGAAAAGGGACCATGTGGAGTTTTATTCTCCATGTCTTTTTCAAACTCTCTAGACATGAAAAAGATATCGAGTTGCAACTTTTTCAGGCTCATTAAAATATTAAACGACATCAGATTCGTCACCATGACAAACATGAGCTTCTCTTTCCTAGGGATCGTTAAACTTACTAGGCTAGATTCGTCTGAAGGATGAATTGATAGTGTAAGCATATGTTATCTCCTTCAAGCTTGTGATTAAAAAATAATTGGGGTACCTGCGAGGAATGGTGGGGCAAAATTTGGAAATCTAATTAGTTGTGTTGGCAGCTCACTCTTGAACATGACACTTTCTGCTTCGTGTTGGGTTGGGATATCCTCCTTTTTATCGTTGACCTTCCTGGGTTGGGCCATTCATTTTTGCCATCCATTTGATCTTTACCACATCGTCATGACCACCAATCCTACAGATCCAAAAGCTGTCAAAATTCTAGTTGTGTCACTGATATGTTCAAGAGTTGTCCTTCTACAATTACACTTACCCCTGATTCTCTGTATCATCCAAAATCATTTTTCATCCCTTTGTCTCGTGTCGATGATGTGGGATACATTATTGACATTCTTTGACACGGTCGCTTCCTGTCGACTTCAACTCATTATCCAGGAAGTTGACCAAGAGACTCCCTTCCAGTACCTTAGAGCTTGCATTCCCTAATGGCAATTTTTTCACACTCGACGTCAAGTTCACATCATTGGCTTTCAATCGAGTGATTTCACGGGTGTTCGAATTCAATTCCTCTATTCACATTCCGTGAATTATGTTGATAGTATCTTGAGGACCATTGTCATTATTGGTAGTTTCTCTCACGCTTGTTAACAATTCACATCATTGACTGGTAATCGAGCAATTTTCTAGCATGTTCAACATCAACACATCTATTCACATGTTAGAATTTGTACTTTGATCAGGTCATGCTAGAGTGCAAGGCCATGGGCTCAAATCACAAAAGTCCAGGTTGAAAAGCGGTGTGACATGATTATGTTGATATACATGTCTCTGTCAGATGGATGGCTGCAACCATACCATGAGTCATCATATGTGATCCTTCTAATTACTGGATGGTTGTGACCATACCTTGGTTTCTTTATGGTCCCCTTTAATGGATGGTTGCGCCCATGCCTAGATCCACTTACATAATCATTCTCTGGATGGATGTGTCCATACCATGATTCATGTATCACTTGACAAATTTTTCAGTTATGTATATGTATCTGTACTTTCTTGCATGTTTTCCGAGGACAAAATCCGATTCCCCGCACTCATTCATAAATCATTTCATCCCTCACTCTAGTTTGGCCTTCACACTTTAGGGGAAATTTGTTACACAACATTTTGTCACTGTCACTATACTCCCCATTCCCTGATCCTGGAGGACCTCTACAATGAACCCTAGATGCTTTCTCTTCATGAAGAAACTCCCATTGTGTCCCTCTTCATGAGCAAAACAATTCCCTTTTACACCATTTTACAAGAATCTTCTGCTTTTCCCAATTTACAAGACCGATGCTAATGACCCTTGTCCTCCTCACGTTGATAGCAGGGATTAACCCTGTCCCTAGCACCGATCAAGGTGACTAAGCTTTGTTTCAATCACGGCAATATTATTTTCGAAAGTTTTTAAATAAGGAGTTGAAGCTTTTAGCTCTAGAAGCTTCGTAACATAAGTCTAGTAAATGGTTGAGTTGGATGGAGTCGAGGATATCAGTTTGGGATCCTTTCCCCTATATGGATGGAACTACATCAAGAGATAAGACCTTCTCCCATAAGAAGAGGAACCATATTCCATACATTCATGCTATATAAACCTCCCTTTTTCCTAGGCACAAGCTAGTGTTAATGTTAGTGTACTAGTGCTAATTAAGTTTGGAGTAAACATCAAGCTACTAATAGTTGTATCTCTCTAATTGTGTGTGAGGGAGAAGTGTGAATTTGGTATAGTGTGAAGCCTAAAGGGAAGAGCCTTAAAACTATGATTGTTGAGTCCATCATGGAATTCTAACGGAAGTGTGTGGGAACCTAGTTTTGTCGGAGGAGAACAACAACGTCAAGACAATGGTTGTAATCTCTGTTTGATTTAATATATATGAAACTATCGATTGATTTCCTACATAATGTGTCATCTCACATGTTTATGGCTTAATGTTTCTTGACTTGTTAAATAGGTTGAATTACAATTTTTCTATCATCACAATTGTTGTTTGCTATTGTTTACTTGTTTCAGGTGTTTGAAGAAGGAAATAGGAAATAGTTGGAGCGAGCAAGCAAGGTCATCGCCAAACGGGATAAGCTTACTAAGAGGTAAGCCTTATTAATTGGTTCTAACCTAAGGAAATCTTGCATAGAATGTCTTGTTAGTGGCTAGACCCACTATTAGGCTAAAGGAATTGTTTGTGTCCGCACTTATAATTTTACTTCACCACAATGCCCGTTTGGGTGATTGAAACTGATGACGAGCATTAGAAACAATAACAAAATGAATTGGAACAAGCATAAATATGTTGGTAAAGCAATTCAGGAGTAGGGTCATTGTGGGACATTGGTACCCAATAGTGTCCATTGATTTCCATGAGCATGCTATGATCGATCTGATCATTTTAAAGTAGGGATATGCCTTGGTTTTTATATCTTTTAATGTGAGGAAGCCTTGCCAAGGGATGGATTCCTTGAGATGGCAGTGAAGGTGTGTGACTACACGGAAGGGGGTGATGGGATTTCCCGAGGGACTGTGTAATAGAGAAGGGAAGGTTGGGGATGGATTTGTTTTGGTCTCTAACATTTCCAGATGGAATCATATGCACATTGGGAGTGTGCCTTGGAACAATGAGCCGATAAATCTTAACTGAGAGGATAGGTGGCATTGGATTGTAGTGTTGGACATTAGATGCAACTTTGACTATTGGAGTGGATTTTGGACTTCCTGGGAAGGAGGTGAATCTTGGTATTACTTTGAGGGGTGAGGTGTGAGCCTCTGTATTCCCTTGTTGATTGATACGGGCATCATATCCCTTTATTTGCGGGTTGAGTAGATGTATATATGTGTATATTATTATAGATATTGTATCGAGATAATTTATAAAGCTCCACATACAGTATGGTTATTTGCTAGGTGAAGAAAATGTGTATGTTTATATATGGTTATTTTAAATACTATATTGAGCTATGTTATAAGGCTCCAGAAAATAGTATGTTTGTCTTCTTTTAGAAGAAGGTCATTGTAAATACCACAACTAGCTATTTTATAAAGCTCCATGGGCAACATGTTTTGTTTTCAACAATCTTGCTGGTTATATGTGTCATTGAACACTGAGGACGGCGTTCCCCCAAGGGGGAGGGTTCTATAACAACCCTGGTTAAAAAGTCATGTACAAATATATAAGATCACGGTTTATGAGACATGTATTCCAAGCTGAATGGTGGGAAAAACATCTTAGTAGGTGTTCATTCAGTTTGTTATGGCTAAGGAAATTGGCAAAGGAAATGACAAAGGCTTTGGAAAGGCATGAGGCATTTATTGGCATTTTATCTATAAAAATAATGGAAATTAGGAGAAAAGGAAGGTGAAAGGTCACAGGTTGCATGTGAGGAGGAAATTAAAGGAAAATAATGGAAAATGAAGAAAATAGAGGCCTCAATAATAAAAAGGCTTCTAAGGACCAGTGGGTAAGATTTTGACATGTTTTGGTGTAGCTTTCTTCTATTCTCTCTCTCTCATACTCTTGGATAGTTAGAGTTTTCTTGGAGCACTCTTGGAGGAGGGTGGCATACTTGGAGTTTTGGAATAAAAAGGCAAAGGAAGAGCAGGAAACCGCAAGAGGACATTGAGATCAACAACTATAGGAGGTTTTTCTTGCAGGTATCGAGTTGCATGTATGTTTTCCTCACTGGTTTTGGCATGAATGGAAAATGCATGTGGTTTCTTGGTTATGATCTATCATGGGCATTGAGGATTTCCTCGATTGATAGTGGATTTGTATAACCTTTCTAGCTTTGAGTAGCCTAGTTCATATTGATAGGAATTTATTTTAAATTCCTTCCTCTCTATATTATACTTCCAAAACTGCAGGTACTTCTATACAGTATAAGTAACATATCCAAAGAGTCTTATTTAAATAACTACATTTACTTTATTAAACATGCATTCTAATAATAGATTGAAATATTCTAGTACATATATGCATAACTAATTATCTTTGATTCAACCACTATATAGTATGACACACTATATGATATACTGATTAAAATTCTTCTCTTTCATTTTCATAGACTAAGTCTTCTAGTAGAGTTGATTTGATTATCATACCTCATCACATCACAATTCAAAATTTTTAGCTTACTCATTCTAATATATTTAATAAAAGATAATCCATCTATGCATGCCTCATTTATCTCATTCTCCAATCCAAGTGTAAACTCATAAGATAACATTGAAAATATACTTATAATCAAATCCTTTAGGAACTATTCCTTTTATGCATGCATACATAGCTCCTTTCTGTTATATACATCTAGTCATGTAAACTTACAACAATCACATATTTCATTGGATTTATTGCTGAAGAAAATTACTAAGCCATAACATATACATGCATGCAAAATTGTAACATATACAATTGGTAATAGGCATTCAATTTTCAATTCTGTATTAATACTACAATCAGATCTCTCATTAGTTGAGGTTGCTTGAAAATAATTTAATATATGCATGCAAACTAGTAATTTATATTTTTGATTCTACAAATTCCATCTTCAATCTACTTTTTGATTATAATAACGTTAATATATGTCAATGCCAACATTTAAAATAGAATATAAATTACACCCAACTGTAGTTGGATGCTTGGGGAATATCTAGGAATAGAGCATGTTCCACCCAACCATGAATTGTCTCCAACAATTCCCCCCGAGCTCAGACCTCTTGCCTTTAGGAATTAACAACCTATTTGGTTCCAATTGGTTTCTCTTATAGATCCCTCCCAAAATATTTTTAGCAGCGTCATGCTTTAAGGTCTACCTGCCTTTTGCCTAAACCTTTTGTTTTAATTTTCAAAAAATATTATTTTCTTTTTATTTAAGTCACACCTTTATCTCTTGTTGTGATTTATTCTTCTTTTCTCTCCACTTAACGTTTCTCTCCATCTAAGTGATTAACATAATCTTTCTCTCCCATTATTAACTTATGTTAATATATTTAATAGCTTTTCCTAGGGGTTTTTTGGAGACTTTTTGGGAAGGTTCACCATGCGTAATTTAACCACTGATAGATTTTCATAAGTTGGAAATAAGTCTTTAATACTCTAGTGCCCTTTTCTGAATATTTCCAAACAACTCATTAATTAATTCTATAAATAAAACACAATTACATCATGACATAGTTTCCATCCTAGATTCCATATCCTTTAAGTCCAATATAATTTAAAATTCTAAAAATAGCTATGTCTAAATATAAAAACATAGGGGTGTTATAGTTTATATATAACATTCCCTCCTCCTTATTTTATTGAATTACTAGCTTTCCTAAGAAAATGCATGTCCCTAACAAGAATGGGAGGGTTGATGAGGATGATGGTCGGCATCACCTCTATCAAAAGTAAGACCTTTGTTAAAAGAAATGAGTCTAAGTAGGTATATAGTTCCATTTAAAACCATTTATCGGAAATAAATGATTCATAATGCTAAAACTTGGCATTATAATATTATTTCCCCTTTCCCTATGGTGTATTCATAGTCCCTCTTTCTCTCTTACTCCACGCAATTAACTTAGAATTTTTAGATTAAATTTCACATAAATATTTACATAGATTGAAGATACCATGACAAGCCCAACTTGTCATCGTTATAAACATATATCTACATGATATGTGATTGTCTATTAAGTATTAGGGTCTTAGCCTTAAGCTCCGCACTAGGAATTCATACTAAGATTTAATACAAATCTAAGGGTTAAAACTAGAATATTACATTCTCCTTGTATTTTGAATACCTATAGCCTTTTCACTTCTTAAATTATAATGAAAATGGTTATGCCTCTTTCATGGCATCGTTTGACTCCTAAGTAGCTTCCTCAATATTAGTCATTTGTTTGTACTATGGTTTGGTTTTCAAAACAATGTTACTTTCTTATCTACAATGCATAATGGCTCTGTTTGGAACTGCAATCCTTGCTCACCTAGTTCAAATCCCAATTGATCACATTTTTAGGCTCATGCACATATTTCTTAAACATAGATATATGGAAGACACTCTTAACTTTAATACAAATGGGTAATACAAGTATATATGTAGCTTCCCTATTCTATGAAGGACTTCAAATGGCCCACAATGTTCATGTGCTAACTTAGCACAACCAAAAGATTCAAATAAATTTTCATCGGTTTCACTCTAAAAAAACATGATCCCCTACTCTAAACTATATATGCATTCTATGCTATTCACATAGATTTTCTAGTTGTCTTGGGCTACTTCTAAATTGTACTTGATTATAGCAAACTCTTTCTCAATTTGTTTCAACATTTCAAGCTCGTTGGCCGGATAAATCTTTCTTGCGGACAAGACTGATCTCCCTAGTATCAACTGATATCTAGCAACAAGCAGGACAAGAAAATATACCTTTCTCTAAACATATTGGGATTCATTAATAAAAACTAAGAGGTGTTTTAGACCCTACCTTAAGTCCAACACTAGTTTGTGGTAGCCATGCTCCAACAGCTTCAAAGAGTTTCCTTCTAAGAACCTACAATCACAAACAAGCACACATCAAAGAACACCTGCATAGCTAATATAATAAATCATGTTCATCATAGTGATCAAGGAATCCATGAAATAAACCATAAGGCACAACTTATTGAGAAAAATAAACTTGATTGTATTAACTTTGAAATAGAAGAACTTTACAACCTTGGTGCCTTGATGCTGTACAAGCTCTTCCCAGGGTCCAAACAGGAATCTCCTCTACTTTGACAAGCCTCACCCTCTTCCAAATGAGATCAAAAGGTATGTAATCTCTCCTCTCAAAAGCTCAATTAGGAAGACTAAGTTCCAGCAACATTTACCCTCAAAAATATTCAGCTTTCAACCTCCCAAGTAACCAGCCCAAAGCTTCATTTTATAGTGCAAAGGAAGGAGGTTACAGGTCCACCATTGAAGGGATAGAATCCTCCTTCAATGGGATAAGCACCTCACATCAAGGGGTTAGCTCCTTAAGGTATGGGATGCATGAACTCTCAAGGAGCGGACTTTCCATCGCAATATTCCCTCTAGAAGCTTCCAGAAATGACTCAAAGTGAGTTTTTAAGAATGTACTTGCGCCTTTTTAACTTTTACAGGGGTTCGCACCCATAACACAGAGACAAACGGTCAGGTGTGCAGGGGATATGACCAATAGGTGCGGTACTGCAGGTAATGCTAATAGAAAGTGTGAAAACCAGAGTTTTAGAGATTTTTACGGTCTTTCTTTTATTTTCAAGGCTTGATATGAAGAACTGAGGTTTAAGACTTGCAAAGGAGGAATGTATGAATGGTGATAGACTCATATTGATTGCAGAATGTCAAAGTGACAATTTTTGTGCAACAGATTGCCCCCTAAAGTGCGAAGTTTGTAATAGATGAGGATGATTTTTATCATCTAAGAAGAGTGAAGTACTTTATCATTTCAAGGATGTTCCTATGGATACTCTGGTTGGAACCTGTAAAAAAATTCATACACAATATTATATAAATATAATATATATAATATATATAATAATATATATAATGAACAGTATCATCGCTGAGGTAGGCATTCCCATACTTAGACCAAAACTGACTAGAAAACTATCTAAACTGCTCTGATACAAGAATGATTTTGCAATACATCACAAGTATAGACATATGTAGACACAGTATGGACGTAGCCATCTGTTTATGAATAGTCCACTGTATAATGAATAACAAAATTCCTTGCAGCCTAGATGGTGGAAACTAGATCCAGGGTCTTGATTTCTGCTTCCCGAACTAGGACGATTCTATCCATGTGAATGAATGTGTCGAAGTCGAACATGGTAGAAACCACTTGATTACCAGTCAATGATGT
>APFE030362562.1:72900-130039 GCA_000404065.3 Pinus taeda | reverse complement strand
AAATTATAAGCCTGAATTTGAGCTCCCAAGAGTTCAATTTCATCCTCATATTTTTGCACAACAAACTCAAGGAACAATTTATTTCGGCCGCCAGGTATTGTTGACAACACCTTTCTGAAAAATCTATCATCAAGCTCAAATTCTGATAAAATTTCTCTGCATTTTTCTAAAGCTTCCTCTATCGGAAGTTCTTCCCAAGATTCGGTCATTCTCTTTTGTTGTTAATACACGGGGCGCTTGGTTGTAACATTTGGTTCGTTCCTCAGTGGAGCCTTTGATTGAAATTGAAGTGGAGTCGCCAGGTGGATGTCTGGATTCTGAAGTGCCTGATCGTTGTCCACCGCCAAAGATCAGAACTATACGTGACGAGCTTTCAAAAATAGGAGCACTTCCTCCATTGGGGTTTAAAGATGAACCGTGCGCTTGAATCCCCAATGGTGCGCGCAGATAAAGGTCGACCGAGACTTTTACAAGTCAGTTTCTTCCACTGTAGAGTTGCAGATTGATTGCATTGATTTATCTGAGGAGGTCCCCAGTGGAGTCGCCATTATGTTATCACTCAGGTTGTCCCTAGGCTCCTATTAGGTATACTACCGAGGTAACCACAAACCAATCTTCTGATTGCAGGTTCTAGCCCACCTGCAATCGGAGAGGGCTCTCTCCTTTAGATTCAACCTTAGTTGATCTAGATTCAACCTTAGTTGATGATTTTAGGCTATCTTTCTGACTTCAAGGGAATGTTGACTGTGATTGGGAGGAAGGTAGGATTCTCGAGTAAAGAGGCACAGTAAAGTGTTATAAGTTTGAACCATTGGGCATGGAGTCACAGATTGGGGCATGCGAGCGTTTTCTTGGTCACAAGGGGATACAGAGTGAGATAGTCACGCAGGATACAACATTCAAGCTGCTGAAAGTACGGAATGAACATCAGGCATGAAAGGCAAAAGAGAATCATCTCATCATGCTGACAAAGGGGAGAAATGGATGAGTGGGATCCCGGAGCAGTTAAGAATTCCAAAGACATGCACCCATATACGAAAGAAACAGGGTAAACTAGAGAAGTTAAGAATTCTAGCTCATGACCATTTCAGAAGAAAACATCGAAAAGTGCAGAAATTGAACATAAGGTGTACTTAAACAAATCTTAAGCTATTCTTTTTTCCTGTAACTTAGAATGGCAGAAAGATGATAAAAAAATAAAATAAACAGGGAGGAAGAACACTTATTGGATCATGCAGAGACACAGAAATTCCGTGATCATTCCTTGGCCAAGAGAAAACAACAAGTTGTTTCGCAATCCATGCTTTCAGCAATCTTTGATTATGAAAAATATGGCAGTTACAGTGCGATTCTTTACTCAGAGAAAATTGCTGGAAAGAAACTGACCAACAACTACCACTACCAACCAACCAACCCTTTACAATATCGCTTCGGGTGGTATTTATAAACAAAATATCAGGAAGACATCATTACAAGTGACCGTGATAGGTCTACTTAGAACTCTTCAAAATCTAAATGCTTGCTAGAAATAAATGCAAGTAAATCTTTTTGGCTGCGCTGGGGGCAGCTGAATCGGAACAGGTGACGAGGTGGCCCTTGGGGACTAGATGCGTTGCTGCTGAAGTGAAAGTGCTTTGGGGCTACAGTTCGGCTTTGGTGTGAATTGAATGTGCAATTATTATGATTTGAGAGCTTCAGGTGATTTTGCTCTCCTCTTATGGATCTGCTGGAAGATATTCAATTTCTCTTGCTTTGGGCCGCTACTCAAGATATTCTCTGATACACTTTGCCGCTACATTGATGATTTCCGCCATCGATTGATACTCTTTGACACGCTTGAAGCCTGCTGATTTGATCTGATACACTTTGAACTCTGTGAATGATCTGCTGCTGTATTTAAACTGGATCCTTTGGCACGATTGGGCGATTTCGGGCTTTTTCGGCGCGCAGTGGGCTCGGCAATCAGAAGATTCCCTGAAGATTCCTCGAAATGGCCTATTTCCCGTAGCAATGCGCGAATAGCGCTATTCGTACATCGAAAACTGCCTCTGTTTCTTGATCTGGAGCTCCGAAGTGCGACTTTTCTCCTTGCGTGAAGATTTTTTGGCTTTTCTGGCTGCTGACGTAAGCACTGCGTCGACTGTACGGCGAATGATGTCATCAGTGGGTCCCTGGTACAGCGCGACGTGGTGGGGTACTGGTGGACTGTGGTGAAGAGAATCCGATGCGATATGGCGATATCGCGTCGGTGGGGAAAGAGGGGGATCATTGGGTTGGGCGTGTGGTGCTTGCGATTGCCGATATGTGATATGGCGATATCGCATCGGGGGAGATGGAGGGGTGAATAGATTGGACACTCGGCGCTTGCGATCGCCGATCGCCGATTTCGCGATATCGCATCGGTGGGGAACGGATGGGCAATGTTTTGCATGAAAGTGAGATGGCGAGGTTGCGATGTGAAAACGACTTTGAAAGGGGGAAAAAGGTAAGTAAGTGGGTGTGAAGGGCCTTTGAAGTTTCGGAAGGGGTCCGACTACTTCGGGGGAGTTTTATACTTAGGAAGGATTCCATAGTATGCAATAGGTGGTTTCAGAGGTTGGGTTCTTGCTTAGTTTATGATAAACTAAGCAATTCCCGGGACTTGCTATGGTTATTTTTCAACCAGGGGGAGGGAATATTACAAAGGGGAATTTACTTAATATTAATACAGGGACGGGAGACATAGGGAGCTACATATTAATGTTAGTGGTTAGTGTGGAGGTGGTAAGAAAGCGCCAAGTTTGGTGGAAACTTAGGCTGTTGCGGGGGGAAGGACCATATTTCAGGAGAAGATATGGAACAACTTTGAGCAAAGCAGATCTTTACTCAACCGGAGTGATGAAGATGATGAACTTAAGAGATGTCAAGTAGATCTTGACCTCTTTTTGGGGATGTTAGTTAATGATTGAGGGAAAGCAGAGAAGGGGAGTTAGTTATACCTCATTTGAGCCTTTTGCTTACAAATCTTTGCTGACTATGTTCTGCATGATATGATACCTGCAAACTTGGAACTTGTCAGCAATTCAACAGCCTTCAGAACTACCTACCCAGCCTACTTTCTAGCATTTTTTCTTCTTTTGCTTGGGGGTGCACTTAGACTTGCAAAACCCCTCATACATTTTTCTTTTGATGTTTCCTATCTACATACTACCCTTATTTCTTCCAGAGCCCAGATTAAACTGTTGGACTCTCTTGTTTCTCTACCTATCTAAGAGTCTGCCAAGATTAAACTGTTTGGACAGACTTACAATCTCTATATTCTAAAACATGAAATTTAAACCTAGGGAGACCAAGATTAAACTATTTGGACCTCCCTTTAACTAAAAGTAGCGATACTAGGAAAACTTTTACAAAATTTGAAGGCAATTGAATGAATCTTGAAGTAGCCTTCTTCATTTGGAGACTATTTGAGCAAATATGGAGCATTGCAGCAAGAAGAGTACGACATATTTGGCCTGTGAAATGCCAATCATGAAAAATGAATACCTGCTGCAGCAGGAGCTAACAACCCCGACAACCTGCTTATTGAAATAGACTAGCACAAGTTTCTTCACAAAACCATATCGAGTGAAGAGAACCCCCCAGAGAGTCCAAGTGAGTCTAGTTGACATCTGCTTCAGGTATAGTGAGACCCGTCCTTCATCGTCACCTTAGGAAAGAATCTTAAGATTATGGTCACTAAAGTTACCAACAGTAACAAATACAACTGGGGGAAAAGTCTACGATCTGATCCACGTGCAAGGGTAGAGTAACAAAGCTCAATCCCCTTGAAGGCTCCTCGACATGATCAATCCGAGGCTTACCAACAAGTGACCCCAGGCTCCTCGACAAGGGTTAATCCGAGGTTTACCGTTTTTAATACGCACAAATCTTCTATCTTTCCCAATGAGACAGACTTGATTATCTCAAAGGTTCAGACATGATCTCTTGATTGACTCCTTTAAGAGGAGCTTCCCAGATTATATCAGTTACAATTGGATTTTTTCCTACCGCAAGATCGACTACTTGTTTGTTTTACTGTCTTGGATAGTTAAATAAAACCTATTCCAAGACACTAGCCTAAGATAGATTGGTGGAAGGAGCCCTAAAAATGCAAAAATTACTAGATGAATTTTAATTAAGCGCTGCGTTATTTAGGTTGTTATTACTCAAAAGGGGAAATGGATATGAAACCAATGGTGTTATGACCTGACCTAAAACTGAATGCAATCGAATATGATAATGTAATCTTTTCAATTCGATGAATCCTAACTAAAGTAAGGAGAGAGTTTCCATTCACTTCCAACAATGCAAAAAATTGATCACTAAGAGAAAATATAACAAATTCTCTAATGCACTAATTTCATCAAGAAAAACTAATGCAAATCAATTCCAAAACAATTTTTATTTTTATTTTTGTGTCTTAAAAACAAGCATAAAAATATGTAGATCCAAATCAAAGAAAACTGATCTAAATCTACGATTGGTTTTTCAGAATGTAAACTATGCAATTGTAATCTATGCACAATTCACATTCATATTCTGAAAATGAGAATGTTAACTATGCAAATGTGATCTATGCAAGAGAATTCTCAAACACAAGATGATTCTAATGTAATCTAAGAACCAATCAAGTGCAGGTCAAGAAAATTGGGTGAGAGTTCCAAAAAATAAAAAATAAAAACACTCAAAGGTGATTAACACTCATACATGGAGCAAATTTCTTTTTGCAAAAACAAAAGAAAAAGATGAAAAATTGTGAAAATACTCAGACAAACCTCCAAGTAATGACCAAAGGAAATCAAATTAAGAATTTCTCAAAAAAGAGACTCAAAACACCCAATTAACTTAATGGAGATTGATGAGATGAAGAATTTGATGAAAGAAACCCATAAACAAGGATTTTTGACAAAAAAATAGAGATCTGGGTAGATGCTAAGAATCCTAAACTTAACTAGACAAAAAAATTTTGGGTTTTTCAAAAAGTTTGACAGGGTCCGCAAGCTTCCAGCATAACCAAGTGTGGTACGCTCTGTGCACTAAACGAACAGTGCGGGGATGTCCGCATTGTATTGTAAAAAGAACGTGTAGTCCTCTTAAAAATTTCGAAAAAACAAAAAACAATCCAAAACCTAAAAACTACCCAATCCCACACACAACAAGCGAAAACCAGAAACAAGATCAAGTTTCTCAAGTTAAAGAAAAGGAAAACCAAAAATCAAATTTAGTTCCCCAGCGGAGTCGCCAATTTGTTGGCCAGATAAATTGTTCTTGGGAACAAGACCGATCTCCCTAGTATCAACTGATATCTAGCAAAAAGCAGGACAAGCAAATCTACCTTTCTCTAAACATATTGTGATTCATTAATAAAAACTAAGATAGACCCTACCTTAAGTCCAATGCTAGTTTGTGGCAACCATGCTCCAACAGCTTCAAAGAGTTTCCTTTTAAGAACCTGCAATCACAAACAAACACACATCAAAGAAGACCTGCATAGCTAATATAATAAATCATGTTCATCATAGTGATCAAGGAATCCATGAAATAAACCATAAGACACAGCTTATTGAGAAAAATAAACTTGATTGTATTAACTTTGAAATAGAAGAACTTTACAACATTGGTGCCTTGATGCTGTACAAGCTCTTCCCAGGGTCCAAACAGGAATCTCCTCTACTTTGACAAGCCTCACTCTCTTCCAAATGAGATCAAAAGGTATGTAATCTCTCCTCTCAAAGGTTCAATTAGGAAGACTAAGTTCCAGTAACTTTTACCCTAAAAAATATTCAGCTTTCATCCTCCAAAGTCAGCCCAATGCTTCATTTTATAGTGCAAAGGAAGGAGGTTACAGGTCCACCATTGAAGGGATAGAGTACTCCTTCAAAGGGATAAGATCCTCACATCAAGGGGTTAACTCCTTAAGGTATGGAATGCATGAACCCTCAAGGAGCGGACTTGCCACCTCAAGATTCCCTCTAGAAGCTTCCAAAAATGACTCAAAGTGAGTTTTTAAGAATGTACTTGCACCTTTTTAACTTTTATAGGGGTTCGCACCCATAACACAGAGACAGAGAGGTCAGGTGTGCAGGGAACATGACCAATAGGTGCGGCACCACAGGTAATGCTAAGAGAAAGTGCGAAACCAAAGTTTTAGAGATTTTTAAGGACTTTCTCTTATTTTCGAAGCTTGATATGAAGAACTGAGGTTTAAGACTTGCAAAGGAGGTAAATATGAGTGGTGATAGACTCATATTGATTGCAGAATGTCAAAGTGACGATTTTTGTGCAACAAAGCCCAAGCACAATCCTATTCACAATATCATTCCATGTTGCTAGTGTGTTGCATCTTCTACCATGCATAGCCTCAAACGAACTCATGTTAATAATTTAATGCTCGATTCCCACTACTATATGAAAATTCTACCATGTGTAAATGATCCTCCCATTTGGATGATTTGATCACTACATAAATGTCAAGCATGCCTTTAATTACATGATTTATCCTTTCAATTTGTCCATCTATTTTGGATAGTAAGAAATACTAAAATTCACTTAAATGCCTACATATTCAAAAGTACTTCCAAAAGTTATATGTAAACTAGGCAACCCATGTAACCTAAATATTTCTCTCATGAATATTTTTGAAATATCACCAATCACACAAGTAGACTTCATAGTAGAAAAATGTTCTCTTTTAGCTAGATTATACACCTCAACCATCACGTTGGATTTGATATGGTTTGTAGCCATGCAATAAAATCTATGGATATTACCTCCCACTTACACTTTGGAATTGGAAAAGGTTGTAATAACGAATTCACCTTTAACTTTTTGACACTTCATACGTTTAAAATTACAGTCAACTACATATTTCTTCATTATTTCCTTCTCGATGCAACAATTGTCTTTTCATAAATGGATGTCCAGAATATGGTGTCTTGTGTAGCTCATTAGTATGATATCCCTTCTCAACTCTTAAGATTTGGGAATATAAATCTACTTATCATTACTCAAACTCTCATTAGGTTAAGAAAGTCCTAACCACAATTTGTGAGAACCAACATGCACTATTAGGCAAGCCACCTGCTATTTCCTTGGTGGCCTTTACCCACACTTTAGACTACAGAAATTGTCCTATCCTAAGGGGAATTCATAATGGTCAATCCAAACTAAATCGTTAAAATAGTGTGGGAGTATAAATTAACTTAGATTGATTAGTACAATCAACCAAAAAACTAATCTTGCACTTTAAAGATAAATGTGAGATAAAAAATGCAAAGTTGGTTTACATAATTAATCCAAAGTGTATATGATACAATATGCCACAATATATGTAATTATCATCCATCATCCATAACATATAGTAAATAATAACTTAACCAGAAAAAATACTAGGAAACAAAGTGGTTATGACCAAATTTCTTATGCTATTATGAAATTTAAAGACTTTATCTAAGTTATACCACATACAAAATTGGTTTAAGTGGGTTTTAATTTTTAATGAAACTAGAACTAAATATGAACCCAAAATGATCAAATTAGTCCTTTGAAATTAAAATTCATCGAGTACGTGTAACAAATATTTTTTCAAATCATATGAAAATGATTATGGGTTGAGTACTTAAAAAAATAGATTTAAGATTAAGTTTAAGAATGCTCAAATGACAATGAAACCATAAAATGTTATTCAATTATAGCACTATTGTTTTTCTTAGCAAGAAATGTTATGAATTAGATGGAAATGCTAATGGGAGCATAAATGGTCCGAATCAAAAGATGTCCTCAAAGAATATCACTCAAAACATAATAATGTTCTAACTAGTAATAAATTCAAAATCAAGTGCATTTAAGAATTTAGAACAACAAATTTTCAAATATATCATAGGAAATTACAAAATCACAGACTTTCCAAACCGTTTCCCTTAGGTGCTAAATCATATTTAAGGTTGAGATATCCCTAATGGAGATGGATTTTAAAATATGTCTCACTATCCTTAGGTTTCCATCTGTCATCATCGCATTCAAATGTATTGTTGTAGCGATCAATTTTCAATTGATGTACTTCCATGTAGTACATACCAATAAGTACATCATAGAAATCAAGTACAAAAATATTAAAATGTGCCCATATGGAAAATCCATTCAACTCAAGTGGACATCTCTCCACCATTTTACTAACTTTTTTATTAGTTCCAGTGGCTAACTAAACTACCCAAGGCTTACTATTCTTACATCTCTTAAAAAAACACTTTTCAAGAACTATACTTGAGAAACATAATTGTCACTAAATATTGGATCAATCAAGATGAAATGGGATTGTTTAGCAATCTTAGTTCCCATATCTACCATCGTTAACTTATCATATGCTTGGAAATATTTTGGTGCAATGTAGATCATATTTTGTGCAATGTAGATTATAGGAACAATTTTATTATTATTATTTATTATTATTATTATTATTATTATTATTATTATTTATTATTTATTATTTATTTTATTTATATTTATTATTTATATTTATTTATTATTTATTATTTATATTATTATTATTAATTTTTTTTTTTTTTTTTTTTTTTTAGTAAGGGATTTTACCCCTCTGGAAAATCACATTTCAATCGTATTTTTACAACTATACAGTCACATCAAGCCACTTTCATCAACCATCAAATCATCAGAATAAACCGTCATCCTCTGAAATCGCGCCAGCATGTTGCGTCGCAGGATTCGAACGTGGTCCGGGGTGCGTGAAACCGACTTCCTCGACCACAATACCATGCACCTCAAGTGCAACATAGGAATAATTATTGTGGCATTATACAATGTCATATCTTGTTGAATGTTATGCACATTCCTTAAGTTCCCCCTCTAATGTGGACAATTCTTGAAAAAAATATTCTCCACATCTCCAATATAAAATAGGTCCTCTTGGCCTCTTTCAAATTATCTCAATTGAATTAGTTTCACTTTGTGCTAGATGGTTCTATTAGAAACTCTTCGATTGAATCATGAAATGAGGTGGTTTGAAATTTTTCTTCTTCTAGTAAAGCTTTTCCTTCTTTTTATATTTCAACTCCTTATGGAATTTTGGTTTGTTCTTATTTGGATCATGATAATAATTATAATTTCTTATGGTCTCATCTAATGCTTAAGGTTAATCAACTCAATTATATATTTATAGGACTAAGGTAATCCACTTAAGAAACATTGAATCTTTCCCTTTTCATCCTTGGGATATTTAACTTACATAAACATCTCCAAGAACTTATTCACTTATCCATGGTCATATGATCCAACTTTAACTCATTGAAGCCTTTGATTTGATCATCACAGTATTTTCCATAAATATTCTTTTTGTTGAAAGTATTTCTTGAGATGATTCTTAACAATATTTGTCTCTTAATCCTCTTTAATTGTCTAATATTATCCCACTAAATTGCGACACTAAGATTTAGATTAAATGTGCTTATTATAGCCTTTCTACATTCAGAGTAATCATGGACCTGGAAATCATTCCTCATCCATAAAAGCAAAGCCACTTATTATTCAAAATACTTGAGTTACTATCAAAGATAGGTGGATTTGTTGGGTCCTTCATTTTTTGGTTAAGTTTGGTTAAGTTTTGATAAGGAAATTTCACAAAAATGATCAGGAAGAGCATAAAATTAAAATGACCAAACAAGATAGAAAGCAAGATCAAAAAAGAGGAAGAAATGATGGATAAGGAAGTGGTTATATTGGAAATTGATAGAACTGCAGAAGAAGGACCAAGTGCTAATTTTGAAAGAATCTATGAGATATGGAATAAAGCACTAGATTTTGTAAAAGTGGAACGAATCAAGAGAGTGAGATCAAAATGATCAAAGTGGATTGGATCAAGCCAATGAGAATGGAGTGGAAATTCTATATAAGGCTATAGAAACTAAGCTAAAAGAGAGAGGTATGGGCTATGCTGAAATGATATTGGATCGATATTTAAAGTTCTATGCTCCCTTTTTAATTGTAATTTACTCAGATTCACTCCTAGAAGATCTTACACATGCCTATGGATCTGTAATGTAATATTCCAATTCTATTAATAAAGAAGGTGATGTGGGGAATTAGTTCTGTGTGTATGCGTGTAGAATTATTATGATTTAAGTTCCCCTTTAAAACTTTTGTTATGATGTTCCAATGAGTATTTTGGTATATCATTGTGAATGTTTCCATCTTGGTTATATAAAGAAATCTAAATATTTGTTCAAATGTTGTATAATTACTTAAGTAATGAATGATTTGTTTGTTACTTGATCCTCAACATTAACCCTTGATCCCATTAATCTTTAAATGTATTAGCATGCCTCAAATGAGACATTTCTCCCTTGTGGAGGAATGAAAATTATGATGTTGTGCTAGACTACAACAGAGACTTTTGTTGGAAACTAGTGTATGAACACTGGGTCTTCTAATTCAAATTTTGCACCAACAAATCATTATGTTTTCAGGACTCATCTATTATTAAGGGGATTTGGATCATGGTGTCAAGGATTCTCAAAGGAGATATTCAATATTGGTGGCATGAGAAGCTTGATTTGTTAATTCTACAACATGCTGAGGTTAGGAAAAATAATTTAGAGCAGTTAAGGAAGAGATATTGTTTGCAGAATCCGCATGCGATCAATACAACACATTCTTTCCTTAAGAAATAAAAACTTGGTTGCGTAGACCATAGATCAAGCGAGAGTTGGGAATCATATTTGACTCTTTAGAACGTGGACTACAATTGACTTGGCTGCATTGCACTGGTTGGAAATTGAGTTAACCAGAGTTGTTGATTTTTTGGTGCAAGCAAACTTAGAAGGTTTTATCATCGAATTTGCTCTACAAAACCATAAATCCTTTTATAAAGTATAAGTAGTATTTGAGTACAAGTTGAGGGAAAGGTTATTGAAGGATATCCCTTTGTTGGAATTTTAAGAAAATACCATGGAAACTTAAAACACTAAGTGCTAGGGGAAGGATTTAGGGAGAAAGATGTTGCTTAGTTGCAAAGGAGGAGGGGATGTTGCGATGGATGCAGAGGAGGTGCAGAGAGCTTGAGATTTTATGGTGATAAGAAGGTTATGGATAGCATATGAGTGGAGGCAAAACAAGTTGTAGGAGATTAGACATAAAAGACAATTGCATCGGATACATGAATCTTTGAGTAGGTTATGGGTAGGAGGAATGGCTAGCTCAACCTGTCGGAGTATTGAAGTAGGAGAAGAATCCTTTTTTGTAAAAATAGGAGCTACCAGGGGAGGGGTGGTAGGAAATAGAAATAGAATAAGTGGAGCTCACCATGAGTTGGGAGGAATCTAGACGCCCGAGACACAAAAAAAACTAGCTACGATGAGTAACAAGAGTACTTCTGTAGATGATGATTTGCTTTTTGTATTGTGTCGGTTATTCTTTGAAGACGATTTGGTCCTAGTACGTAAAAAACAACAAAATAGTAATGCAACTAGCTCTCTCCCTTATCTCCCCCTAGTAATATATCATAATCTTAATTTTCTTTCTAAATTATCCAAAACATTGAAATTTTAGATAGTATATAATAGATATGCAACATGTAGTTCTAATGGAGTTGGTAGTTATAATGTTAGTGTTCGGAAAATTATGTAGTTTATTCACAACCTGGTTTGCAAGGATTTGTGCTAGTTTCTCCTAGACAATGAGAAATGGTGGAAATGTCATGGGTTCATTCGGTACCCAAAGTTTGTGGGTCAAGGTGATGAAGATGTTGAACAAGCTTGGTATCTTTGTGAGGCTATTTGGAGAGAAAAACAAATTTCTCATGCTTCCAATATTATTTAGTTCCATACAAACTTGTGGGATATAGTGCTTCAATGGTATATTGAGTGGTCTAATTTACATCCAAATGCCACTCTGGATGAAATTAAACGAGATTTTTTCCAAAAATTCAAAATTCCTCATACTAATCAATAAGGTTTGGAAAAACTATGGGATATTAAAAAAAGGGATGGCGAGACTGCATGGAAATGC
This sequence comes from Pinus taeda, assembly GCA_000404065.3. Classification (NCBI taxonomy): domain Eukaryota; kingdom Viridiplantae; phylum Streptophyta; class Pinopsida; order Pinales; family Pinaceae; genus Pinus; species Pinus taeda. Next base: position 118,000 of record APFE030362562.1, on the reverse strand, counting down.
ATGCAAAGGTTTAAGGACGCAGTCATGAAATTAACTTACCCTATTGATCCTCATCATCAAAGAGATTGGTTTTTTTTCCTTGGAAAAAGTCATTTTTTCATTGCTTCCAAAACAAAGTAGAAATTACATTTGTAGATATATGCATTGCATACATTTCAAAAACCATATGTGCTATATATTGTCCATATATATCGAATATTACATATATATTTAAGATAAAAAATATCAAAATTTACCAAAATCATGTCCAAACTACATCCCTAAATCATATCAATAGAATTATATTGAGCCCCTTTCATGAAAGGGTCGATGATAAGAACCACTCCGTCCATCTAGAAGGAACTCTTCAATCTGCATCATCCTCATCTGAATCACTGAAACCTTCTTGGCAGCCTCATTAGAGAGAGAATTCCTCTGCATGCAGACATGTGTAATAGTAAAACTATCAAATTGCTGAATGAAGAGAAATATATCTTCTGTTATCACAAAACATAACCTTGACAAGCTACTGATCAGGTAGACCTTGAGTAACTATTTCAAACCAACTTTTTCCCAAGGCTTAGCCTCCTCAACCTGAGAGGTCTCTCTCACTAAGTTAAAGATTTTGATAATGGATTAGATGGATAACTCTATGAAACAAATGAAGGAGTGTAAATGGTTGAAATACAGTCAATAAATATCCATTGGGCTTATGGAGTCAGAAAATGCTTAGTATGACGACAACATTAGCTAAACATGGAATTCAGGGCATCAAAAGTTCAATATATCATTTAACACATAGAAACATGTAGGAAACATAATCTACAAATGCATGAAGGAAGTTAGAGCATAGCCAATGAGTTCTAAGTATAATACATTCATACTACTGCAAATTAGGAAGTGAAGACAAACATAAAACAAGCCACCATTGAACTCTTTCTGAATCCTGAGAAGTAAAGCTAAAGTCTGTATTCATAAAAACATAATCTTCTACAATGACACAATATGAGTGTTTTCTCTGAAAATTTCCAACCCTTGGTGCATTACAACTCTTCCCATATATAGATTTTCCTTACAAGCTTGAATTCCTTCCTCTAGCAAGAGGGGAATTTTTATTTTTCTAGACCTGACACATATTGAACTTTAAACAAACTATTAATTACAACTTACTGTAAACTAACAGTCTGAGAGACCTAATTTGACTAGGAGTATAACTCCTTATCTATGCTGGTAACAACCTTAGCTATGAAAAATAACTCGTTATTTGACATCTGTCCCTCTTCATATTTGGCTTGAGTGATGAATTTAAGCTTAATGTTGGCCTTTTATTACTTGTCCTTTAACTATCCCTGGATACTAGGAAAACTGTCCCTGTTTTTCCTGCTTTGGTCTCCAAAGTGGTTCCTTGAATTCTGCTAACCATCTTATCCTTTTAATGATATGTGATGCCTTAAATTAGACCAAAGGTCCTGCTCATATACTCGTGCTAAGAAAAAAAACCCCTTAGATGCTGGTTGAAGCATGACAATTGTCTGAGCTACAAAATGACTGTTGTTTTCGTAGTGCTGAGTTTTGGAGATATTAAATGTCTCTCATTCTTTGAATTTTCCTTTGCTTAGCATTCAAAACTTCTGAGGTGGCCCTTTTGTGTCTTCTACAACAATATTCTTTCATAATGGTTCCCCCCTTTCATTTCAGAATTGATTCAAAAAGAAAAACTGGAAACTTCAGCAGTTTCGTAGTGCGCTACGAAACTGCTGCACATTATATGTCATTTTTGGTAGTTTTGTAGTGCGTTAGGAAACTACTGTGTGAATAAAAAACATAGTTTTTTGTCTGTATTGGGATTTTTAATGACTTCTCCATATGCTAATGAGCCAATCAAAACTAACATTGTCCATCCAAAAATAACCTTCAAAAAAGGAAACTTCACATCAAAAGTGTCCCAAAATTGTTTCACTTACTGTTTGCTTCATTTATGTTGAGGTTGTTCTGTTGCTTCATTCAAATGAATCTTCAAATATTCAATCTGTCTTTTCATCATTCGGATTCTAGTTCTCAGTTTTGCATTGACCCTTCTGATATATCTTGCCTCTTTTATTGTAGGGACCGACCAAGTGAAATATTGAGCATGACAGCTAACTACTTCGGGTATTAAAACTCTTTTATCTTCCCACAGAGCATCCATTTTATTGAAATTGGCTTCCTTAACTGCATGTTTCCTTATTTTTTTCCTAAGTTTGGCAATCTCAAGATTGGCAAGCTTCAATTTCTTTTTTACCTCTTCAAATCCACATTCCTCCTGTTGAGTGATAATTGCCTTACCTCTATCATCTTTGTACAATTGTGATGATGTTTCCGATGGAAACACAGGTTCTTCATGTAATTCTACTACCTCCCCTGTCTCACTTGCTTCTGGCTATGCCTCTTGTATCCTTCTTGAACGCCTTGTCTCAGGGCTTCTTGTTTTGAACACAAAATCTAAGACCTGGTCATCAAATTTAAGTTTTTTGGAAGATTTAACTCTTTTGGTTTTGTTCTTGTTGGCTTCAAGTAGCTCTGCTTGGACCAGAGGAGTCTCTTCTATATCGATGGCCTGGAGGAGATTGTTCAATCTTCCCTTTGAATCTAGGCTTTCATCAACAATCAAAGTCTTCCCCTTTTCCTTAGCTACTTGACTTCTTGTTACTCTTCTTTGGATAGTTTTATCAACATACTGCTCTTGTACCACCTCATTGATTTGAATCTTCTTCCTCTATGACTATTGAGGGGTGCCTTGAACTGCTAGTGGTGTCATAGGCTCCTTCACCTACTTTCTGGCTTTCAATTTCACAAATCTTCTTGATCTTGTTTCCTCCTAGTGACCTACTACTTGTGAAGAAATCTCCTTAGCCTTAGGGCTGAGTCCTGTTTCAGTTTTAAAGCCTGTCATAAACAAGAAAGTAGACCATTCTCTTCCAATCTTCTGAAGCTCATGTAAAACTATCAACTTGATCAACCCATGGTGGAATAAGGAGGTTTCACAAGCTTCTTTATTCAATTGAACCTCATCAAACATTTTGCCTAAGCTTTGAAATAGATAAAAAGGTAAATTAAGAGATATATTTCTAGTGAAGTGTAAGAGGAGCTTGAAATGGTAAGAGTACATCTTATGGATCCTTGACATAGCTCCTAACATTGATTTGGTTAAGTCTAAGCCTATGAATTCTGGATTAAAAAATTTCTTGGTAGGGTGCCATTTCAAATTTAAAGTTTTGAACCTAGCCTCTTGGTATCTCGGTGACCGCTGATATGACCTCAGGAGAAATTGGAATATCTAGCACTCCGACTCTTGAATTCAAAACCAGAGAAATTGAAAGAAAAATATTTGGTGACTTGAACATGACCACCTTGGAGTTTTTCTCAGAATCTCCAACAACCCACATGTTTGAATGCCTGTTCAACCTCTCTGCTTCTCATGAGCACATCTAAAACTTCAAGCTCAGCTCTAAGACACTGGCCTGATCTGTGACTTTTCCTTTCTTCAGACATGTCTATGAAATCCCTGAAAGAAAACTTGAAAATAACCCTGCACTGTATTGGTTTGAACATTGCCTCGCTTGAATTTGAAATTGAGAACTGTCTCCACAGAGCTTTCAAAAAGTTCTAATGAATGTCGTCCTTAAGCTTGCCAATTGTCTTCTTATGCATGTAAGGAACACAGGAAAAACAACCAAGACTAACTCACCTCACCTCATTTTTTTGAAATTTTAAAGAATGCGTAAAAGACATCTAACGAATCTAATGATAAGAATGAATGGTTGCATGTGATAGGCATAGTTCAAGGACTGAAACATGGTGATGAATCATTAACGTATTTTGATGGAAAAGATAGTTAGACAAGATCTGGCATGAATCCCTGATTTCATAGTGCAGCCAGTGCAAATTCTGGGTTTTGTGCTATGAAATCCCCTAGTTGCGAATCCCTGTTTTCATAGCGCACATAGTGTATTTTTATGAGTTTGTGCTACGAAAACTCCTAGTTGATTTCGTAGCGCATACCAACTTTAAAACAATCTTAACACATGACACCTATGAATCAATATGGGACTAGTGGTAGTTAAAAACAAGATTGTTGACCTTATGTAATAATGGAAATATGAATCTATCCTATGTTTTAGACTCCCTAAACAAACTAATGGAAATGACTTGGCCAAGACTGAGTTACAACTTTGAAACCATACAAGTTATCCAATTTTTTTTTTATAGTGATAACATATTCAATAATTGGAAAATATTGAATTAAATGATAGTGATGAATCCTATTCACCTAGTGCACGACTATATGAGAGTCCACAAATACTTGAATAGTCGAACAAACTTTCAAAATTGTCTGTTGAAGAAGAATGTACAGGCCCATCAATTTAGAAAAAATGTCACTGCCCTCCCCTAAACCCACAGAAAAATAAAAGTACTGATTTGGAGAAATATTTAGGATTGCCCCTACCCCCCCAATAGTAGGGTCCCCCCTAGATGAACCATAAAAAAATCCCCATGGGATATTATAGTCAATGAATTCTGCTTGAACATCAAAAATCCACCCCATAGAAGGAATGGATGTAAAATATGAGAATACACTAATAACTTGAACAACCACCACCGAAGAAGTCAAGAGTTTGTCAGTGAAAATGGAAGCATTCGTCGCCAGCTAGATTCCCCAAGTAATAATCATAGGACGAGCCCAAAATTTCATATAAGGACCTTCAAAATACCATGTCTGATATGCCTCATCAAATGATTTCCTGCCCAAACAAATTGCACATGCAACAACTGCGAAACGTCCAACCAAACAACACAAGGAAATGGACACTTAACAAATAAATGAGGAATATCTTTTGATGACAATTTGCAAAAGTAGAACCAACCCGAACCATTAAACTGTCTTTTGTACAAAAAATTCAATGTAGGCACCCTACCCTCCATTAATGACCATCCAAATAACTTTGTTTCAGCTGGACATTGTAATTTCCATTATCTGCACCACCACAATTTGAGATTCCACACCAGAAAATCCAAACAGAGCTTAATATAATTTTCCTTCGGTGTATAGATGCCTGACAAAATAGAGTCCCAAACCAAAATATCTGCATGATCCATGATCAAAATGTGTGCATCAGAGAGCGCACTTGTAAATCTATTCCTGCATGTAATATGTACACCCAACAAATTGAGGCGCTCCCCATAAAGCCACCCTTGTTGCCATATAATAGTTATTACAGGATCCTGAATTTGATGTAGAGTTCCATATCTAGCCTCCGCAAGAAGTATGCATAATTCCTCAGGAAATTTATGATCATTTACACTACCTAACCATGGATCCAAACCCATCTGAATTAACTTCCCATCTCTTACCTTCCACGCCAAACCACTCCTAATAATCTCCAACGATCTCGACAATGCCTTCCACATCACATTGGAATTCCCAGTAGTCCATGATCACAACCTCAACCATTCAGTCATTGAATATGGTTTAATGTTTTCTCATACACCACAGAAGTCCACAAACAGTCTGTGGAGATAAGTCACCACCCAACCTTAGCCTTCAATGCCTTAGCAAAATGAAAAATGTTTTTTAGTCCCCAACCTCCTAGTTTTTTTGGCATCAAGATAACGTTCCATCAAACCCAAGACAAGCCCTTCTCCTTTTGTCCCCTCCACAGATATGGAAAACATAATTGATGAATCTTCTCCAGAGTCCCCATTGGTATCCAAGCAAGAAACAACTAGTAAACTGATATAGCCTTTAGGACAGATTTGACCATCACCAACTTGCCAGCCCTCGAGAGCCATCAATGGCACCATACTTTCAAACGCTTCTCGATCTTGGCAGCTAACCAATGGCATTCATCTTTCCGGTAATCATTGGGCTTCAAATAGAACTCCAAATACTTGAGGCCCTCATTAATATCCAATAGAGAACAATCAAACTTAGAAGACAAATATTCAATTTCCACCGCCTCAAGATTGGACTTGATAACAACAATATTAGTTGCATTTCTAACTACAATGGCTTCTTCTGATTTGGTAAAGTAGTCTGTAGAAGTCCATTTCCATATGTGTTGACTGCTTGATGGAGGATGAATTTCACCAATGATATCCAAACCCATTGAAGGAATAGTGCCTAGATTAAGACTGGAACCAATGGAAGCACTTCTAATCTCTACTTTCTAGAAAACATTTCACACTTTGTAAATCTCCTAACCTTTGATCCCATCTATGCAAAAAGAGTAGGCCAATAAAATCCTTCCCTTAAGATCTTGTATGTTGTGGCCCTCCAAGCATAGTGGCCTCCACAAATTCCTGCATGAAATTCATCAATGATCCCTTATGTTTCATTCTTTGTTGGGCAAAGTAAAAGGATATTAAGAGGATCCTTCTAGTACAAATTTTCATTCACAATAAAATACTTAACAACTTTCAATTTTAGTGTTTTACGTTGATTTCTGCTAAATTTAGCTGGACATTCAAATTCTCTAAGAAAGTTCACAATGTCAAAGTACCAATCTGATAACAAAAAGTTTTCTTCAATGTGAATCAAAATTATCTGATTTGATGCAGAAGATTCTTGTGGGTTCTCCTGTGTGGGGGTTGCAAAAGGTTCTTGTGTATTCTTCTCAACTGGGATGTCAAAAATAGAATTTATTCCTAAGATCTTGCAATTGGATTCAGAAAGGAACTTGGCCAGGCCTTGACCTTTTATCAGTTTGGTAGTCTTGATGATGAGATCTTACTCTAAAATTTTAGTTATCCATGGATCATCTCCCTCTTCTTCCATCAATGTCAGGCTGAGTTAGAACAATTTTGACAACACTATTAGGAACATAGGCAATGATAGAAGAGTGGAGGAGATAGACTAAAAAGGCTTTCAAAGCTTGAACTAAAGAATAAGCTTGTTTCTCAATGATATCATACTTTAGCTCAACATCTCTCATAACCTTGCTAAAAAATGCAATGGGTTGATCATATCCATCTTTGTTCTTTTGCAAAAGAACAACAACTAATGTGGTTTTAGAAGCAAAAGAAAAGACAATAAAAGGTTGAGTGTAACCTAGACTAGCTAAGATGGGGGCTTCTGCAATGGCCTTTTTGATCTGATCAAATGCATACCTAGTAGGAAACGTCCATTTGATTTCATGGTTCTTTTTCAACATATTAGTTATGTCCTTAACTATTTCAGCATAGTTAGGGATAAATCTTCTTAGAAAATTAATTTTGCCAAGGAAAGATTGAACTTGTTTCTTATTCCTTGGTAATATGAGTGCTTGAATTGCTTAGACTCTTTTTGGATCAATGACTACTCCTTCTTTGGAAATGATGTGGCTGAGCATATTTCCTTCTTGGAGTGCAAACAAAGACTTCTTGGGATTAAGATAAATCCCAAATTTCCTACACCTATCAAAAACCTTTCTCAAACGCTTCAAATGTTTTTCATTAGAATTGGAAAAAATAGTTAAATCATCTTAATAAATAACAAAAAAATTGTTGGTCTTACCTACAAATGCAAGGTCCATAGCACGTTGAAATGTGTCTCCAACATTAGTTAACCCAAAAGACATCTGATTATACATAAATGTGCCCCATGGAGTTGTAAATACAATTTTTCTCTATTGTCTAGACTAACCATAATCTAATTATATCCAGAAAAGCCAACTAACATGGAAATTCTCTGGGCTCCTGAAACTTTCTGAAGTAATTCATCCATCTTAGGTAATGGATAATTTTCCTTCACAGAAGATTTATTCAAATTCCTAAAATCCACAAATAATCTAATTTCACCATTATTTTTTCTCACTGGGACTATATTGGCTACCCAATATGAATATCTTAATGGAAGTATTAGTTTAGCATCTATTAACTTTTTTAGTTCTTTTTCAATTATAGGAAGAAGAACAATATTAATTCTCCTCAATTTTTGTTTGAAAGGTTTTGCCTCTGGTTTTAATGGAATTTTGTATTCAATAATAGATGTATCATATGTTTTTATTTCATTATAGGACCAGGAAAAAACATCTTTGTAGCCTTTAAGGTGGGCTAAATATTTATCTTTAGCTTCCATTGACAGGGACAAAAAAAGTTTAACGTTTTTGATCTCTTAAAAGTTTCCAATGTTATAAATTTCAATATTTTCATCAGGTGAATCAGGAAGTGGATTTTTGGGGACATCATTATGATCAAAGAGATTCTCAAGAGGGATTAACTCTTTTGGAATAAAATTGTTAGAGGTTTGGATAATTTTATGATCAACAATTGTAGAATCAAATTCTGGTGTTTGATTTTCGTTGTCAATTTCAAGATTATCAAGTGGTTCTTCCTCAACTTGTATGTTTGAGAATCCATCTATGACTTGAAAAAGGATTTTATTTGCTCTTCATCATCAAAAATTTTCCAGTAACTAATATTGTCAGGAATAGATGGTCTATACTTGACTTGAATTTGATACTGGACAAGCATTTTATCAATGATTTTAAAGGAACTTGCCGAGAGAGCCAAGGAATTTGCATGCATGTTTTGATCTCTAGGAATAACAGTGATATTAAATGTTGAAAATAAATTTTCAATGGAATCCCAAAATTCATTCATATAAGATCTTAACCTTGGGGGCTTAGTTTGACACTGATTCCTAACTTGTCTGACAATAAGTTTAGAATCACTGTATACATTTAAGTTCTACACCTTAAGACTTCTTGTTAACTCCAATACTAGCAGAAAAGCTTCATACTTTGCTACATTATTGGTTAGATTGAATTAAAGCTTGTATTATTGGGTAATGTTTTCTTTATCTCGAAAAATTAATACAATTCCAACTCCTAATCCTTCCTTTGAGCAAGAACCATCAAAGTACAATTTCCAAATATCAGTTTCAATGGTTTTAGGTTGATCAACAATATCTTCAATAGTAAGTTGAGTATTTCGTGAATTATTTACAAATAGTTCAAAACACACAAAATCTTGGTCAACATCATAAATAGGATGATTCCTAGCTTGATTAGCTCAACAAACAGTGTTCATCAATCTAACCTCTCTATATAGCCTGATATGCTCACCCCCATACACTGGAATGGTGGCATAAGACATATCCATTTGTAAACTTCCTCCTAGTTTAGCACAACAAGATCTTGACAGTAGCATGCTAAATGTTAGAGGGATGTTAGTGACCACTATGTCTAAAACCATACTTTTGACAGGGTTCTGAGCTAAGGTAACCACCAAATCTTTAATGAGTCCAAGACAAGGAATTTTCTTGGAGTCAAAAGTGTAAATATCATGGTAAGTTCTAGTGACTTCAATTGCAACTGGTGCATGATCACTTTAGGCATTAGATTACGAGAAGCCTTAGAATCCAGCATATAGTTATATAGCAAGAAACCATGGTTTTCTAGAGTCACATAAAATGGTGGCACATTCTCATCTATCATGTCAAAACTAGGACCAAAAACTATTGAGGGTTTTTTGTCCTGCAGGCTTATCACATCTTGGTTGGAATCTGGATTAGGGGAAAAATTTTGCTAAAAAATAAAAGTGCTCAAATTTTATCACAACCCAAACGACAACATCTGTCTTGGTGATATGATACCAATGCAAGTTGTTTCACTCAAAATGGAGTTTGTATGAGAAAGTTAGAGTGTTCTAATCATTTGGTCAAACAAATGAATTTTGGTACAAGCTGATTGGGATGTTGACTAGGCATCTGTACAACCCAATCAACAAAAAGAATATTTCAAGGAATATTTCCCAGAATATTCCCACAGGTGGCCCAATCGCATTGCGTCAAGTGTCAGCACGGTATTCGTCAAGGGGCATTGAGGTGGACCAATGAGAGGGTGACATGTGGCAAGCCTGAAGGACGCCACATGCCCTATAAACGGTTGGTCAAAAATTTATATGGTAGGCTAGGCAGTCGAACCCGTGACCTCGCCTACACAAACCCAACACATTACTACTAGGCCAGATGTTGATTCTTAACAATCATAGGGCGCATGTTGTATTTAAGTTTTAAATGTGTTGAAGTTTGGACTAACCACTAGCATCAACCGATAACGGTTAACTCCACATGTCACCAATTTACAAACTGGTGGCCAACAATTAGCATAACTTCCAGGTTAGCCTAACCATCGGGTAACCCTCTGCATGTGACCAATGTTGGTTTAATCGCTAGCATTTTATGCTAACCACGCGGATTAAGCGCTAAGTGGAGTTAACATTAATTAATCCACTAATTAACTGTTAATTAAGTGAGGATTAGTTTGGCAAAGTTTTTGGTGGAGTTGAAAAATCCAGAGCTAACTCCAAATTTGGTAGAGTTAACAGGGATTTCTCCAGATTTAATGGAGTTTTCCTAGGAAAAACTAAAGAAGCCATAACTTTGGTAGTTTTCAACCAATTTTAGCTCATAAAAAGTCATTCTTAGATGATTTGGATGCTTTGAATTCAATGGAATAGGTTGCAGAGGAAGAAAGGCACTTACGTATGTGATTTTTCTACGTTGAAGTTCAAGGAAGCCTAGGGCCACCAGGAGAGGAGGTCAAGCCTAGATCAGCTGAAGTCCAATTGCAAAGCTTGGAGAGTCATTTTTGGGGTTTTTGGGTCTTCTGAATCCAATGGAGTCAGTTGCAAAGCCATTGGAGCACTATAGGTGCATGTAATCAGAGAATTTTCCATTAATCCAAAGAGGGCCTAGCCATTGAAGCAAGTCCAAGGAGATGTAGCCGAGGAGGGGTGAACTCCTTTATCAGCTTTATGTTTATGGGTTTGTTGTGTTTTATTTCTCTACAATTTACTTGTTGTACATGTGTTTTTAAATAACTAATTAGACTCATAATTTGCTCATAAAAAATAAAAAAACACATAGCACTTGACACATAATTCCTCACATTTTGGTTAATATGAGACTATCCTAAAGACATTTTTAATACTGATGAGGGAGCTAATAGGTTTGTCCAACATTTGAGATCACATCCCCTTCAACATCCACACTGGATGAGTGAATCCATTTTGAAACTTGGTTCTTATACCCTAAATTTTTTTACAGTTCAGCTAGGGGAATTGGTATTTTAATCCTTTCTAGTTCTCTTTCAACATCGAAGGTTGTCGAAATAGTTTTATCAATTTGACTTGTTTCACCTATTTGATTCAATGGTTGAATGATAGTTGTATGGGGTTTCAACAGATTTTATCTGAGGTTTATTTTGAATGGGACATTTTGGAGGTCTACCAAGCCTTGCCCTAGGTCTAAGATCATATCTTCTATTTAATTCACCAATTAGGAATTCAGAGAAGGCCTGGTATTTAGAAATTTGATGGTTTTCTTAATTTTGGGAAGATTGATTTGAAGGGTGAGGAACAATAGCATTATGTATATATGTAGAATCAAAATTATTTATATCTTTGGAAATTATAGGACCAATATCATCTGGTCGTTGGTCATGAATCATAAGAGGAGGTTGAATCTATTTATCAATGTTAGGCCTCTGTAAAATTTGAGTTTGAGGGGCTCTTCTAAACTAATTTTGTGGTCTGGCAATAGTTTTTTGTATGGTTCTAGGTTGAGTTTCAATCTTAGAAACCCTATTAGATAGGTGTCTAAGTAATGATGTTATCTCATCTATTTTTTTATCATCGTTTTTGGTATTTGAGGAAGACCCTTCCTCCTTAGCCTTCATTTTTATTTCAGCCTTGGCTTTGAGTTTAGATGAAGCTGATCTATTAGCCTCAACTTCTATAGTGTTAGTTTGCATATCCTGAAGGGTAGGAGATATCCTTTCCCTCAACATGACTGCAAAGTCATCATCAAAGGATTTGGAAAACCTAACCTTTGCTGCTGCAACAGGAGATTTACAATGAGGAGGAATTTTGTGGTAGAGTTTATTGAATCATTTAATGAAATCTTCCATAGGTTCTCCATGGTTCCTTTTAAGCTCTTCAGACTCATTAAGGTAGTAAATTGCATCCTTTTTGACACCCCATTGATTCTTGAATATAGTACTTAAATTATTCGAGGACTGAATTGAATTAACCCTTAGTTGCCTAAACCATATCATAACGTTTCCCTCTAAAGACTAAACAAATAAATGAATCTATACATCGTCATGCTCTATATTCATATTATCTGCATAATCGAGGAATGTAGCTAGATGATCTTCTGTAGACAAGCCAATTTGACCATTAAACCTGGGCAAGTGTTTCAAGCAACCATAAGGAAAATTGTTTAACTAGTTGGGAAGATGTAGAGAAGCATATCTATCTTGGATTATAGGTCAAAATGTCATATCTAAAGATGAAGAAGAATATGATTCAGTAGAAGAGGATGAAGATGACGTAGTGGAGGATGATGAGGTAGGTGGTGAAGCAATGGGTGAAGATGGAGGTGTAAAAGTGGGAATAGGAGAATGGGTGAAAGGAGGAGATCTAAAAATTTTCAAAGGTGTTTTTATTACTATCTTATGAACCTCTGTTTCAACCTGATCTTTACATTCAAATATTGGGTTTGAATATATAGAGAAGGTTTCTTCAGGTGGGTAGAAGTGGATGGGAATGTATAATGAGTGGGGGAGATAAAATCAGTTGGTTTTAGCTTTGGTAAATGTACATATAGTTCTTCCTCTAACTTGGGAGAATCTGAAAATATTTCAGGAAGTTTGTAAGATTCCAAAGATTGGACTAAGAGGGTTAACTGCAAATCAACTCCTTTACATAAAAGTTCTAAAACCCTAGGTGTTATAGCAACCAAATCTAATTGGGATGGAACAGGGCTAAAGGGATCAGAAGCTGGAATATCTTCAGGTTGTAATGGTACAGAAGAAGAAGCAGAAGCTTCAAGTCTCCTTCTAAACGAGGCCTCTCTCACCAGTCTCTCAGGACCAGATAAACGAGATATAATTTGAGAGTCAAAGTGAGATCTGGTATGTTTTGAAGGAGCTAGCTTGGTTAAGTGGAGTCACTAAGTGAATGATTTTAAACCTACAATTTCTTTATTCACCTAAAAGAAAAAAAATTCAATTGTTGTCCTAGGGAAAATAGTTCAATTTTCGCTCCCCGACAATGACACCAGTCTGATGTTGTCCTCTGAGATGACTCTAGGTCAATTAGTCATGCTAGAGAATCTAAAATATTTTGTTGGTTTTAAATTTTATGGATGGCCAATGATATGAATGATTGAAAACAGGCGCTTAAGCCTTAACAGTTACTAACCTAGATGAAAGGGTTGCTATTTGTATAGCTATAGTTAAATTGCTTTGAAGTGAATGAATAGTAGAATACTGATGCAGTATAACTTGCTAAATATTCAAAAATAATATTTGATTGGTTATAAGCAAACAATACAGGCAAACAACGTTTCCTGTAGAACAAAATACATTCAAACGAATGAAGATTTGTGTAACAATTAATTGATGTAGGGGAGTTTATAATAAAAAATAGTCTTATAAGCTAGTCCCTAGTTATTGCTAATAACTTCACAAGGGATTTAAGACTGTCTGATACTCAATATGATCTTACCCATATCTCTACATAGAGACTTAAGTATATGAAGCAATACATAATGAAATAAGCACATATGAAAATTTACAAGAAGACATAATTATAGTAGGAAAATTTAGAATCCTTTCATTAACTTTGCAAATCTCCAACTTGGTTACAATTCTGTTCTCAAAGCTCATCCAAGGGTTCAACCCTTAATAACTCAAAGGAGGAGTTATTTATACTAAAAGTTCTACTAGATATTTTCAAAACAAAATAACAAAAATAGTACAAAATTGTAGGAATTTCAAAACTGCTAAGTGCTGGCACTATCCTTTAGGAATCTGTTGATGATGTGGTCCCCAAAAAGTGCTACCATACTATCCTTCAGTTGTTGATGAAAGTTACTCAATAAATTCACACACATGATCCCATCGATCTTCACTTGGTATGGAAATATTTACCAATTTTTTGTAAACTTCATCAACCTCAAGATATTTCTCAAAAGTGGGCTTATTCACGAAAGGTGTTTAATTTCATGCTTAATAGTCAAATCAAAATCTAAATCTTCTAATGCTTATTTCCCTATAGTATGCCCCTTTATACTTACAAAGTTTGATTTATCAGTGGCTATGGTATAAAGTTGCTAGCAATATTCTTCAAGACTAATCATCCTGTCATTTAGGGCCATGGTATAAATCTTCCAGCAATATTCTTCCATACTAATCATCCTGTCATTTAGGGCCACTAATCTTGGTATTCCTCTCTGATTCAGTAAACTAAATTTAAAATGAAACCTTTGGACAAAATTCTTCAAGGTTTGACACTTAGCCTCTAACTGAGTCATCAAGTTCTTTTTCTGCAACACCTTCTTGATTTCCAAGATGGTTTATGTTTTGTCCAGAGTTTGAATCTGGTCCAATTTGGCCCTAGTTTTTGAGTTAAGAACTCTGATCATGTCTGCAACCTCACTTGGTTTATCATTGAGAAGTTGCTTCACTTCATCGGTGGCTACCTGATATCTGTTTATGAGTTCCTCCTCCTCAAAAATAATTTGAATGGAAGACCATACTTTAGTTATGGCTTGATTGATATCTACCCATATGCTTTCCTTGGCTTGGGCCAAATTTGGGCCATCAAAGAATGACTCTGAAACTCCTCAGTTTTTCTATTCAGCGTATGTGTTTTCTGCATTTCCTCAACATACAAAATATCATTCTTTATTTTTTGAGCTTCCAGATTTTGAAATTACTTATGAATTCTTTCATTCTCTTGCTTTTGGTGAATGAGCTCCTGTGAAAGTGTGTTCAAATCCTCTACTCTCAATGTAGATTCCCCCGTGGGTGATGTAGATTCCCCTGCTATTATGGACACTGTAATTGGGATAGCTGTGATGGATGCAAGAGCTAATTGAGTAAATCTCTCTTTTTCCTTAAGCAATTTCTCAATCTACTCCTCCATAGTTTTAATCTATACATTCTGCTCAATTATTAGTTTGAGCATTTCTTCCTTGTTTTGTTCATTCTATGCTACCTCCTTGGCCTTGGGGTCCTCTGTAGAAGGCAGTTTCAACTATTTAATAAATAATGCAATGTTTGTGTTCTTCTTCCTGATGATATCTTCAACAACTTTCACATCAGTAGGGTCATATACAATTTTAATTACTAAGTCCTCCAATGAATTAACCATGTTGTCTTTAGCTAAAGATGATATTTTCTCAATCTTCAACTATGACTACACATTTGACACAACAATTTTAAGCTTTGTCAATGTTATAACAGAGTTGGTCATGATTGAGAACTACATCTCAGTAGACATCCTATGCATGTCCATTTGATCAATTAGATGTATCTGATTAGCATCAAATGTAAATACAATTTTCTTATAATCAAAAGAACTTTTGGGAAAAGACACTTGAGCCTACAGAAAGCCTATTATATAGTAAAATGACCTCCTCATTATTTCAGAGGGAAAATACATGATGATTGAAGCAATGACCAAGTTCACAAGCCTTGTGTCCAAGCTAATGTTGTCTATACACTAGCAACATGCTTTATAAAGCTTCTCAACAAGCCTAAGGGAGTGTTAGTGACCTAAGTAACTCTACTTGTTACCTCGGGGACAACATTAGTGAACCCTAATGAAGATCTAAGGGTCAAAGGAGTGGATTGACTAAAAAAATCCCTATATTCTCTCCTAAAACAACTCAGAAAAGAAATGAAACATCAAAGTTCAACCTATTTGGGGGATTTCTAATCCTAATGAAGTATGCAAATGGGAAAGATCTCAAAATAATGGCAACATCATTGATTTTACCTAAGGAAACTCATGGAGAAACTTGGCAACCCTAACCTCACATGCTACATAAGTAGAGCTAGGGCGATTGTGAAAGGGGTCAGATCATTTGAAAGGATAGCTTACTTGATTGTCGAGTAGAGTCTTAGACCTAAGCATAAGAAGTTGGTAAGAAGGGAAAGAGAGAGAAGAGATGGAGGGGTAAGGGAAGGCTGATGCAACCGATGGTTGTAATCATTCTTTCGACATTAATATAGAACTGCAGTTGTACTGTCTACTCTGCGGTGTTGGTACTATAATTCATTTATATGTTTATTCAATGTCTTTTAGCATGAGTAGCTTATTTATGTGCAACTAGATGTCTTTTGTATATTCATGCATTAATTATCAAGATTTTATGTTGTGATTATGTTTATCTTTTCTATGTGCAGGACTTGGTTTGGAGCCGGCTCAAGGGACTTCTGCCTAGTTGCATTGCGCTCTCCAACAACTCTACATGAAGGCTCAGGTAATGAATCAGTCTTACCTTGATAGTTAGTTATTGAATATGGACATGCATGTATCTTTGTGACAGTTGTATATAAGCTTACAGTCTGCCAAGGGTCCCGGGAAGACCCTTAAGGGTTTCTTCATTCTCCATACACCGTGCATTAATCCCTATAATAGAATTGGCGACTCCACTGGGGACTAAACTTTAGTTCCCTGATTTCCCAGAAATTTCCTAGATTTCTCCTCCTTCTAGACCTTGTTGTACTTCTTCATTCCTTTTCTAACCACTCAGGACCTTGCAACACTTTTCTTTCATAGCTCAGCCTTAGATCTAATCCCCACAACCCTTTTTTGAAGTGTTTTCCCTCACTAATGCATGTTAGCAGTGTAAGCAGAGCTTTATAAAGCTTTGCGGCTGCACAAATAGAGTGTTAGTGCCTCCAGTAAATCTCTGTGGCCTCTAGCACAGAGCGTTAGTCACCCATTGTTTGATGTACAACTATATCTGTGACTTCAAAGGGTTGGGAAACTTGCTTCTGGATTGATAAGGGATTTGTAGCTGTGTTTTGTTTGATTGATCTATGTCTTGAAAGGTTTTTTTTTATAAATAAAATAGTTTTTCTTTTTAAAAGTTTTTATTTTCATAAAAGAAAAAATCAAAATTTTTTATTGTTTTATGCTTAGCTGGTTAAGTTCTGCATTATTTGGTTTCAGTAGTTGTTAGTAAGCATTGAAAAGTTTTGTCGATTATGCTAGCGTTGTACTGAATAGGATGCATGGAATTAATATTGATGTATGAATGACTCTCCCTTTGTAAATGCAGCTTATTCGTTGAAATTGAAAATTTACAAGCATTGTCTTTGCATGATTTGAGTCAGAGTCCCATAAAATATCATACATCAACACCCCTAATGGAGACTCTAACAAAGTACACTTAAAATATACCTAATAAAATCAATAAGTAACTCTTTATAGAGTAAACACACATTAGTTTAGGTTAGGATCTTGGGATAGGCAGCGTGAGTAAATTGCCCAAGATCATACACCAAAACTAGTGTCATTAAAGAGAGAAATCCTTCTGCACTCATACTACCGGGACCACTCCAGTAAAAGTGGAACTAAATACGAGAAAACATCGGACTGTAAGTGAAGGTGGCCCACATTTTCTTACATCTCCTTTGGGTATTATATGTATCGGGGATCCCTTTGGGGATATCGAAGCTGAGTCGGGGACTCAGGTGTCCTTCCCACATAGCGAACTATCTGTGACTATGTCCCCCTAGTAGTGCCTGTGATCTCAGGTATCCTTAGTGGCCATACTTTTAGGGACTAACACAAGGTGACTGGGGTGGGCTTCCCTGGTACCTAACACAAATATACTTACTCTGTCTTCAGTTTTTGGGAGGGTGCTCATCTTCATGAGAGTACTTAGCCCCTCAATCTAAGGTTCGCGTTAAGCTCTAGAGTAACCACAATTGTACACTTGGTCAGCTCTCTTTGTTATTCATTGTGATACTGGGTTTCATCTGCAGTGATCGGTGCTTATTAGATAGGGTCATTTCCCTCTGCTTGCCGATTGATTTACTTAGTGTATTTTTTATTTTTTAGGTGCCAGAGTGTTATCATTGAGAATTTAATAAACATCACTGTAAAATTTATTGATAAAAGTTATCAGCCACCATGGCTACATCCGACCCTCATCATCAATCTAGAAGATTGTTAGGACTTCCCCCACTCACTGTGGAGGATTATCCAAGCTCTATTGAACCAGATTCCCCATCTTCGGGAAATCCATCTCCGAGCCCTCACTCACTATGGAGGATTTTCCAAGCTCCAGTGAACCGGATTCCCCATCTTCGGGAAATTAGTCTCCGAGATCTCACCTAGAATTAGTTTAGACATCCAACAGTTCAAGCTTACTGGAGGATTTATTTACTGAATAATTTCTTCCTCCATACAATCCTCCGATCACGAATCTGTTGGGCCCACTCTTGGTTCCTGTTGCATTTGTACCTCCTTTATCTTCAGTTGGAACACTTCCAGCCATCCTGTAGACGATTAACAGGTCGTGGGACTTTTTGGACACTTTTGTTCCCCCACCACTTCCCTAGTCGACAATTAATACCACACCTTTGATGGCGAACCTTTCTATCCCATTTGTCCCAGGTTCAACCCGTAACATGACACCCTCCATGAGTGGAACCCAGTCTATTCTGGGTTCAGCCCCTTTAGTGTCAAACCTTGTACCTTCGATAATTTCTACATACAACACTCCTTATAACACTCAATATATCATAGTTAGTGCATGTCCCTTCAACCAATAATATGGTTGGCATCCATTGTATAATTCTAGACCCCTAGATTCAAGTATCTGGGGGCACTCCCAATATGCATATACTGACCAGGAACGTAACAGCTCCCCCTCCATTTTCAGGCATGCATGGTTAGTATCTAATTGATATGAACACTCCTTATGCTAGTCAAGGACTTATGATTAGTTCTGTGGTGAGCGGGAATCCTCAAGGAGGTCCCAATTAGTCCATGGGGACACCCTACTCATAACCTCAAATGAGTCAAGGGGGCACTACTTATCTTGGTGGAAAGTCTGTCCCCCAGCCTAACAATCCTTATGGAAATCCACATTACAATACCATACCCCAAGGCACCTACTATACCACACAACCTATGTATAATATTGGGAACCACATGATGGGAGGATCACAAGAATCCTCAAGTCATATGTAATCACCTCAGTCCGATTCGGGGGCATCACACACTCTGCCTTTCTTAGCAACGTTTGATATCCCCGACTTGTACAAACTTAAAAATGACCCCATCTATCATAACTTACTCTAGCCACCAATCCTGCATAAAATATCGACAGACATCCCTAAGTTCAAAGGGAAACAAGGGGAGGATCTGGGTACACACATCACCACCTATCATCTATGGTGTGTTTCTAACTCCATGGTGGATGATAGTATCTGGTTACGTATTTTTCCCCACACTCATACTGGCAAGGTAGCCAAGTGATACATCGAGTTACCATGTGTGTCAGTCAATACCTTTGATGCTCTAGTGATGGAATTCTTAAAGCACTTTCAACTACCTATCCGTTATGAAATTGGGATGGAACTCCTCACTTCATTACGTTAGGATACTTCCACCCACATCTCTGATCATATACATGAATGGAGACGTATGCAGAGGTTAGTCAAAGCTCCCCTCTCAGACTATCTCTTAGCGGATTGGTTCTGCAAGTCTCTACTCCTCCAAATCGCTAAGGATGTTGCCTTAGGCGGTGCAGTCATAGAAGACCAATCCATACATCATGCCCAACACTTAGATATGATATATTCACAATTTGGCACTCTATACAACATAATTTCCAATGCCCCTCGCAACTACAATGCTCCTGCTACTCAACAACCTAGAGCGCACGTCGATGGGATTATCGGCGCAACCTCCGGGGCTACTGTAAAACAACTCAGTGGTCACATTACCCAGATGTCAGTGGACATCTCTACCAAATCGACTACTCTTCCTACCACCACGATCAACTCTGTGTACTCTATGCAAAAAATTGGTGGTAAGAGCAAGAAGAATAAGAAAAATACCCCTCCTTCTAAAGAGTAGTCAACAAAGCAACAAAACCCAAAGTAGAAGGTTGGTGTACCCCCTGACGATGGAAAGAATAAATCCACTATATTCCCTTTCAAAATTTGTGCCGAAGACCACATGACCTATCACTTCCCACATCTTCAGGAATGCATAGATTTCATTGCTAAAAAGTATACTAGCAGGACCCCTGCTGTCCTAAATAATCCTTTCCCTGATTAGCAGCAGCAACACCTTATTGCAAACCAACCCCAACCCCTGCAAGGGGGAAATGGTGGTTCGCAACATCCTTCAGCTGGTGAAGGACCCTCTACGATTTACACCTTTGAAATAGTAGATCTATAGAATAGAGCCAAACCTTATGGAGCTTTTGTCGCTCATGTAGAGGAACCCTCCTCAAGTCAAAACCCACTGTTGCCTAACAATATTCATATCGAAAGGCCGGTTGCTGACCTTGTGATTCACCCCCCTAAAGGGGCACTTTGACGCACAACGCACAATACATCTGCACATTTTGCCCAAAACTACAACATTGTAGAAGACTTGGCACAAGCGTCATCGAATATGTTAGTGCTCAAAGCATTACAAACATGTACAACACAAAGGAAAGCTTTGCTTTCAGCCATTGATGGTAACGACCAACAAGATTCCATGCTTGCAATTTTTGACATGGAAAAGTGTAAACCTCCCCTTTCTCACCAACTTGTATTTTAGGTGCAAATATTTTCAAAGGTTAAAGCTATACATCAAATTGTCATCAATGAAGGTGTTTCTGCCTGCGTAATGTCGGCTTCATGTTGGCTTGCTTTGGGTTCTCCAACCCTATCCCTGTCATCGAATTCCCTTAAAGCATTCGACGGCCACACTTTTATCCCAAAGGTTACCTAGCTAGCTACCCCATCACCTTGTATGGGGAAATGGTAATGGTAGACATCGAAGTCGTAGATAAAAAGCTCGACTATAATCTCTTTCTGGGTTGTAGTTGGACTTATGCCATGACGACCATTGTGTCTACTATCTTTTGCATCATCTTGTTTCCATTGGATGGAAAGGTAGTCATATTGGACTAGTTTTCATTTTGCACCCCTGATTATTCCCCATTACCAAGTAGCTCTATACCCTTAGTGGGTGGTGTACTTGACTCTTATGTCAGTATCGGTACAGGTCTACTGAAGGCCTCTTCCCTGATGGGTTGTTTCCCTCTTCTGCCGCTAGTGGTTCCACAGACATTCAATATGGTTTCATCCTTTCCTCATGAATTGACCGATCTTTGGAACCTAGCGGCCCCTTCAGACATTGACACTTACGGAGAACAAATGTCATTGTCACTAGCTGAGTTGGCCTACCAGGCCATTCAATCTACATTCGAGTCTCTGGTCACTTTGGTCATGGCCAATGGTACCACTGCCCCTCCTATAAATAATCCTTCTTTCGATCCCCTCAATCAAGTCCTACCTATGGATGGAGCTATTAGAGAGATCATGAGTTTAGAAGAGTGACCTTGGGAGGATTCGCACCAGTGTGTTTTGATATCTGATTCAGACACAGTGCCTCTTCAAATCCTGTCACCTGACACACTTGAAATGATTTCCTCACCATATATGACTATCCAAAATTTGGACTCTAAAGGAAACATGGGCAATATTTCAAAGACATTGCTCATTGATATTTCAATCAAGACAGGCATCATGGAAAATATACAGATTGGAGCTAATAATCACAATCCTGAGAAAATTACAAGCTTCACCTACCCTTTTAAAGACTTCCACGATGTTTTCCCTTGGCCTTATGAGGAAATGCATGGCATAGACCCTTCTATTGTCAAGCATGAGATCAAGAAGTATAGAGCATTCTTTTTATGGTATTTCTCTTGCTCGTTAATCCAAAAAATCCTCGATTCTCCTTCTTCGCGCTCGCTAAACTACCATGAAGAAGGTCGAGCATTCGTTTTATGGCATTTTTCTTGCGCATTAACCTGAAAAATGTCGAGCCTCCTTCTTTGGGCATGTTAAACTACTACAAAGAAGATATGAGCATGTTATTTTTTGTGACTTTTTCTTGCTCTTGAACTGAAAAATCCCCAAGTTACTTCTTTAGGCTTGTTAAATATTATGAAGAAGATATGAGCGCTTTATTTTATGGGATGTTTTCTCGCTCTAAAAACTAAAAAATCCCTGATTTTTTCATCATTGGGTGCATTAAAAACCTACAACGATGGTCTATGCAACTCTTTTTTGCTCTTTTTCTAGCTCATTAACTGAAAAAGATTGATTGAGAATTATTTTTTAGATCTTTTTTCTTGCTCATAAAACTGAAAAAACCCTGAGTTTCTTCTTCAGATTTTTAAATGCTTATGAAGAAGCTCCAAGCATTATTTTAGGTACTTTTCTCACTCGTTAAACTGAAAAATCTCAAGTTTTCATCAATGGGCTCGTTAAAAATCTACGACAACAATATGAGCATTTTCTTTTTGGGACCATTTCTCGCTCTTAAAATAAAAAAAAATCCCTAGCTTTTTCCCTTCTTTGGGCTCATTAAATCTATGAAGAAGGAATGAGCAGTTATTTTTCTCTTTTTCCTTGCTCACTAAACTAAAAACGATTGAGTTTTCTTCATTTAGATTCTTAAATATTCGATGAAGGTATTGAGTTTGTCGCCACATGACTCATTAAAAATTCACGATGAATATCACATTTAGTCCGTCTCCTCGTACTCGTAACAAAAAGAGGTCAACATGTAATGAGCATAGGTTTCTCTTTATTTGGACACAATAGATTAACTCATGGAAAAGTAACCGATCCGGGTATACTATTGTTGGGCATGGAATCCCCCACAACAGGTTTTTGGGGCTCAAAGCACAAGTTTTGGTTAAAGATGTTGTAAAACTCCGCGAATTGTGGGCGCAGAGTGTGAAGTATTAAATTGAGTCATAGGGTTTTCCGCCTTAAACATTGTATTTTAAACTAGTGTAAATCCGGCCTACCCATGGTCCGCAGACCATGGGATTGGACAAAAAGAGCAAGGCTCTAAGTTGTAAAGATAACGATTAAGAGAGAATAGCGAAGGAATGGTTGGAGCTTAGAGTAGAGTTCTAAGTGTCTTGGGTTGTAGTAGTAGGAAGAGGCTCTCCAGATGAGTGCACATAGGCCTAGTAGAGTCCGCAACTGAGTGCGTGGAGTGCTACAACTGAGTGCACAGGGCGGTATCGGGTTTGTAAGCAAGATTGAAGATTAATAAAAGAGAAGTTGATTTCTATTCCTGTGTATTCACTGTGCATTATCTTCTTTATGTTTGTATTCGGTTATGTGTTGCATGCACTGATATAATTGATATATATATATATATATGCTATAATAACCATAAATATTACGCACACAAGTTAAATAATCTGTTAATTAACAAGGATCGTGGGTATTAAACGGGTCATGCCCTAAGTAGGGTTGCATAGAAGCCGCACCATAGGTCGCGAAGGGATTGCAAGTGCGTGGAGTGACCAGTCAGACTGCGAACCTACAGAAGCCCATCAGACATCCCTAGGGTGCGGAAGCCTGGTTCTAGCACCCTCCCATACTACTTCAGGTGAGACTTCAGTCTGCACTCCACAGGCTGTTGCTAAAAGGGTCAGTAGTACCGGGATTTACTTGGCTAAATCACCTCTAAACCTGGGTCAGGCCACACAAAGCCAACAATTATTAAACTTTTGTCGCACTAAGTAAAAGACTATGACAAAGGGACCACCTTGGAGTCATTCTTTATAATCTTTTGAGACTCTCTAAATATGAAAATACCACCGAGTTGTCTCGTCTAGACTCATTAAATTACACAGACGAGGTGTAGGTTCACTCTTTTTATGATCCTTTTTAGACTCTTAAAACATGAAAAGATCAATGAGTTTTCCTGTTTAGACTCATTAAACTAATCAGATAGGACATAGAGTTGCTCTTTTTTCGGTCCTTTTCAAACTCTCAAAATATGAAAAGATCAATGAGTTTACCCGTCTGTACTCACTAAACTAGTCAGATGGGGAAAGTGGACAATAAAACTGTGTTCAATATTTGAAAGCATCGTTTGGCAGTAGTCGTTCCCTTGAACATGGCACTCCCTTAGATAAACCTTCCTTGTGATGGCCTCTCAATATGAATCTTACCATCCTATGATTTTAGCCTATATACCCTGATGTTCTTTTATCTCCGTATCCTAACACTCTTTGGTGTTCATGAGTCTAGTGCTACATGGTTAAAACCATTTTCATGCCTTCTATTTTCATGCAAAGACACGATGATTGAAGCAATGACCAAGTTCACAAGCCTTGTTTCCAAGCTAACACTGTCTATACACTAGCAACATGCTTTACAAAGCTTCTCAGCAAGCCTAAGGGAGAATTAGTGACCTAAGTAACTCTACCTGTTACCTCGGGGACAACGTTAGTGAACCCTAATGAGGATCTAAGGGTCAAAGGAGTGGATTAACTAAGAAATATCCCTATATTCTCTCCTAAATCAAATCAGAAAAGAAAGGAAACATCAAAGTTCAACCTATTTGGGGGATTTCTAATCTTAATGAAGTATGCAAATGGGAAAGAGCTCAAAATAATGGCAACATCATTGCTTTTACCTATTGAAACTCATGGAGAAACTTGACAACCCTAACCTCACATGCTACATAAGTAGAGCTAGGGCTATTGTGAAAGGGGTTAGATCATTTGAAAGGATAACTTACTTGATTGTTGAGTAGAATCTTAGACCTAAGAATAAGAAGTTGGTAAGAAGGAAGAGAGAGAGAGGAGCTGGAGGGGTAAGGGAAGGCTGATGCAACTGATGGTTGTAATCTCTCTTTTGACATTAATATAGAACTGCAGTTGTACTGTCTACTCCATGGTGTTGGTACTATAATTCATTTATATGTTTATTCAATGTTTTTTAGCATGAGTAGCTTAGTTATGTGCAACTAGATGTCTTTTGTATATTCATGCATTAATTATCAAGATTTTATGTTGTGATTATGCTTGTCTTTTCTATGTGCAGGACTTGGTTTGGAGCCAGCTCAGGGGACTTTTGCCTAGTTGCATTTAACTCTCCAACAACTCTACACAAAGGCTCAAGTAATGAATAAGTATTACTTTGATAGTTAGTTATTGAATATGGACATGCATGTATCTTTGTGACAACAACACATAATATTATAGTCTACCAAGGGTCCTCGGAAGACCCTTGAGGGTTTTTTCATTCTCCATACATCGTGCATTAATCCCTATAGAAAAGGCCATCTACATTCTTCTCTTCTCACTGTCAAATGTTGTCAACAGTCTGTGTTGTGAAGTGGAAGTATGCTTCCAAAATTGTGCGTAATCATTAGCTTTTAAAGCTTCATTCTTTTGCTAGATTTCGAGGAAGTTAGTGAAGACATTTGACTCCTATGTTTCACTTGCTCATGAAGATTGAGTAATTTATATAAAATTTTGTGAAGTAGAAGAAGAGGAAGGATTAGAAATTACAGGTTCCTATGTTCCTATAGATACCTTTGAACCATCCAAATTGATGATAATAGGCTCTTTTTGACCCTGAGTGGTAGTAGTTGTTGTAGTTCCCTTTGATTCAGTCCTTGATTTTTTTTTTTTTTATAGTGGATGAATTCCTTTTCTCTAATTATTGATGATGATGATCCTTCCCTAGGCCTCTTGTCATACTTAGTTTGAGAAGTAGGAGTTTGCAAAGTAAAAGGAGGTAAAACTTGTTCTTCTCCTTCTTGAAGAGTATTCTCTTCCCATTGTTCCTGATTTTTTAACTTCTCAATCTCTGGCCTAGGTGTATGATTATAAGGAGTGGTTTTGAGTTCCACCCTTAAGTCTGAAATAATGTTGAATGGATTATAGGACCGGGTAAAGTTGGATTGGAAACCCATGTGTTTCAAAATAGCATCTTCCTCTAAAACAACTAATCTGATGTTGCAAATGAATGATCCAACCTGTGCCTTTATCTTGAACTGTGACCTTCTCTTCCCTGAGATGAAATGGAGCTCATCCATGTTCATCATCTACCTAATATATTCTAAAGAGGAAATTATCATTGGAACATATTTTGATAGCTTATATGGAGCCAACTCACAGCCATATACTCTGATCTCTGTATAGTTCTAGTAAAGGTACCAGTCTCTAGTTCTTACTTGATCACTGAGGTGCATACTTCTTTTAATTTATGTGTTGATTCTTGGTTCACTCTGACTACTGGGTAGCTGTGCAAATGGGGGAATGGAACAGTCTGTGAAGTTTGAGAAACTAAACTCAATTGAGTTCTTTCTAATCAATGAAGTCCAGTGAATAACTTCTTGATTCTCTTGTTGATCATCCTACTTGTGAAAAACAATAGGCAACCTGTCTCCCTACTGAAAACTAAACATATGAAATAGGATAGAGGAGTATTTAAACACTCCTTCAGTAGTGAGTTTCATCAATTTCTCACACATAACTTCAACCAAAAATTCACTATAGTTATACATGAAGGCAGGCTTATTTTCTTTGGAAACGATAGACAGATAGCTTAGGATATCTTCATCCACCCATTGGTCTAATTGGTAGTGTAATAAGAAAGAAATAAGGGAAATTATAAGTTTGGCTCTTTCAAGGAACATAGATGTCGAGTAAGGAGGATTTTTCTTGGGGACCTCAGCATCTTCAGGGAGAAAAATCTCAAATATTTGAGCTCTCTAAGGGAAGGTCAACTTGTGATATAGGCCGACTAGGGCTACAGTGGAGAAAAAGCTAAGGGAGTCATTGTTAGGTATCAGAAGAATTTTTTTCATGGTTTCTGTAGAAATAGTTATCAAAATGTCTCCATTCTGAGCTACAATTGTTCTTTGTAAGGGATTATATTTGAATTGGCACTAGATAACTAGGTCAGGAAAGGAATAATTATGGTGAAACATGTAAAAGGGTAAATTGGATTGCCACAGGTTTTTTTCATCCTCATAATCGAAATATGTCTACTTCAGCCAATTGTGCAATTCGAACATGTCGAATTCATTTTTAATGTATGCAATTTTAAAGTATTGATTGGCTAATGGGATGTGGTCCAAGTGCAAGGCATCAGAGGCATTTGGGGTTTCCTTAGTTTTAGAGGGGATGGCAGAGGGCTTGTCCTTTTTCTTAGGGGCCATGATATAATAGAGTTGTAATGTTGAATGACAGAAAGGTGCAGAGGTAGCTAAGAGGATACTTCCAATTATAGGCTCGGCTTAACAGAGAATTTGCAGAAAAGAATAGTGAATAGAAACAATGAAAGAAAAGTAGAAGAAAGGAAGATGTAATGTGGGAGATGAATATTTATAAGGAATTAAGACTACCATTACAACAAGAGGTCATTGCAGATCTACTAATCAAGAAATTAATGCATTAATGGGAAGGAATAGCAACAATGGGAAAGCATTAATAGCAACAATGGATATGCGGGAACGGTTAATAGGTATCAGGTGAGGGCATGTCGCATGGAGTGATTTGCATGGGAGGAGTGACCATTGGCACAGTATCAAGATGTGTGGGAGTGTGGATGGTGGATTTCTCGGGGGGGGGGGGGGTAGTGGTAAGTGGTTTGGAGTGATGGGGGTACGAAGTGTTGAGGGAGTGCCATGTATGTGATGGGCCCACATGGGAAAAACCATTTTTCGCACCCCCCTTGTCATTATCTCATTTTGGGGTGAGGGGGTGTGAAGTGCTTCCCCACTGTTGATTTGGGCGAGAAGCCCCACGACTGTCGATCTTTGCACGAGCTTTATCAATTGCCTAAAAAATCATTTTGTTGTATATAACTCTGTTTAAAAAGCATTAAATGTGTTTATTTACAAATATTAATCACTCCTTTTAACAAGGTAATTAAACGATAACGAAAATTAATCTAACTAGGGCGTGTTTAGACTAGCTTCCCTTAATAAACAAGTTAACTAATATAAACCTAATCTAAACCAAATTTAGCCCAATTTTTAAGAATATTAGGCCTTTTATTTGTCCTAATCTATTCTAAATTTTAATTTTCAATAAAGTTTAAACTATTTGGTTGAATTTATTTTCTAGTCTAGAACAAAAGTTTAAATGATCTTATCAAGATTAAACAGTTTGTTTCAAATCAGAAGAAAAGGTTGTGCATAAAAACAAGTTGCACATAGACCTTTATTATTACAAATGGAATTTATTCATGAAGTGGCATTTAAACAAGCACACTTATACAAACATTTTGATTCTCTTTTGATGCGGTTTTATTTCATTTTTTTATATTTTCATACTTTCTTTATTTTTTCATACCCTCTTTTATAAAATAACAACTAAATTATAAAAATAAAGCATGTTAAAACATGTAGCATTCATAGGAGGGTGAATAAATCCTTCCGAATGAGATTCTTTAATCACCCGAAGGAGATCAACTCCAATAAACTCTATAAAGCCCAGAAAAATTCAAGCGACCACCCATCCGGACAAGGGCTCTTATCCTTCTCGAAGGATTCAAGAACAATTTTCAACTCCTCCATAGTTACCTCAACCATCAGCTTGACATTATCATTATCCTCCACAAAACTAGGGAACAATTGTGATACCTATATAATTCCCCAATGGATGTTCCCACCTGCTATTTGAAAAGATCACTGAAATGTTTCACTCCCAAATGAGCAAGATATTCAAAAGATGAATTCCTATTCCTAGCCTCATCAACCAACTCCCATATTGTATTATTTCTTTTCCTACCCTGAGAAATTGCATGGAATAATTTTGTATGCTAATCCCCATTCTACATCCAAGTGGCCCAGCTTTTGAAATGCCATACCACCTCCTTCTAAGCTAGTAGGAACCTCCTTTTGCGCTCAAGTCCTCTGACCTCGAACTTATCCACTTCCGAAAGAAGAGCCCTACCATTACCCTCCATTAAAACAAAAATCATATCCTCTGTCTATTTTAATACCTAATCATCCTTACATCTCTTATCATGATCCCAGGCCATAGATAGTTGTTAGATCTTCCTCAGATTATTCACAAATTGTACCTCCGCATGACCACCATGGGACAATAAGGAATCCAATTTTTTGTAACTAGATCAACAAATTGCAATTCCTTCAGCCATGCAACGTTGAATTTGCATGGGCTCAGAGGTTTCCTCCCCCACCCTTTGCATTCCAACAAAATTGGGTTATGATCCAATTCCCCACCAAAGACCAACCATTTCCTCAAACAAAATAAAGACGATGCAACATCCTCAACCACCAAAAATAGATCCAATTTCTTAGAAATAACATTCTCACCCCAGTGATGATTCCTCCAAGTAGGATTCAATTTTATAGGTTCAATATCCACCAGCCCACACGAGTCCATCAGATTGATGAAGAAAGGAGAAAGTGCATCAATATTAGCATTTTCACCCCACACCTTAGAATCCTCTAGAGTAAAATACAAATCCCCACCCAAGATCACCTTCCTATTTTCGAAAAATGATTTACGAAATAGGTTCTCCTAGAATGGGATCCGATCAATATAAGGACCATATACATTAACAACTAATAGAGAGGTAGCCAATTTCGACGAGAAAAATTCCAATCCCATAATCGATTCAAAACACCATATGGTCTCATAATGACAGGTCCTATTAATCCAACCCACCACCAAGCCACTAGATCGGCCACAAACATCATTAGCCTCAAATGTCCAACCCCAAAGTAATGACTTCAATGTTGCCTTCATCCACGAACCAATACCCAAAGTCTCTTGAAGGAAAATAATATCTGACTTAGTATCCATTACAAGTCTTTGAAATGATGATTTTTTTGACGAGCACACCAACCCATGACAATTAAAAGACAAAAGCTTCATCAGGAAACCCCAATCCCGAGTTTCGCTGCTCTAAGCGCCCATTCAATAGAAGATTGTCTCCCAGAAGCTAAATGTAATTTTTCCCGAGCCTATGCATGTGAAAGTAGATATTTCCTACCCCTACCCCTGGAGAAAAAAGGCATGGAGGAGGACAATCCTAGGCTAGAATAAGAACATATACCATCACTATCCATTATCACTTGATTACGCAATGAGTATCTAATACACTGTTCAGAATTGCTCAAGAGCGAAGACATAGATGTAACTCTTGGAGCCGAGATACATTGATCAATACACGGAATGATACAATTCACCATTATCAGAGAGGAAGAAAACAGAGTTGATGCATAATATGGAGACATATTAACATATTTATCGTACGACAATAAGCTATGAACTATAGAAAGAGATGGAGAGATACCATGAGAACCATTCACAACAAAAGAAGTGACCAACTCCTCCGAAATATGAATCCCTTCCTCCTTGTAAGAAGTCTCCTCCTTTAGAACCTCATCCCTATTAATAATAAGAGTATTATTCTCTGATGAAACCCCCAAATGTTCCATATCCTGACCAACACCACCACCCACCCTGGGACGAAACTGTAGCATACATTGATCAAATGAATGACCATAGGTATGACATGTAAAACACCGAAATGGTATACCTTCATAATATAACTTTTCATTGAATGATCCTGAAGGGATGTGAATAGGAATTTCATCCATCAGAACTTCACAAATTTTCAACCTTACCAATATCCGAGCCAATGTCGCTACCCTAGTCTCCACAAATGACATATCCGCTTCAACAAATTTCCCAATATAATTTCCAATAGCTTTCAATTGGTCCAGCTCCCATAATCCACTAGGAAGACACGATAGGTGTACTAAGACTAATCCCTAAATAACCTTAGCCCTCTTAGCATCAAATAGTGTATACCACATTAATAAATGCACAGGCACCCTCGGCATCTACTAGTTTGTATCAATAACCCATTTTTCATCATCTTTGGGTTGCATGAATAAAGAAAACCAACCTTTTTCTAGCCTCTGAAACCTAGGGGCATATGAAAACTTAGAACCCTAGGTCTCCTTAATCTAGTCCCTGAGAAAAGGGACCCCCAAATGTCTACCACGAGCTTGACCTACAACAGCCAATTCTGAATATTCCAACAACTTGGACATAGGCTCATCCTTGTAAAAATTAACCCTTCACCACAGTCTTTAATGCGCACTGCAATGAATTTATGCTTCTTATGACTCTTTAGTTTGGCAGCCTTGACTCTATGTTTAAAAATTGATTGTAAACTGCCTGAGCCAGGGAGAGAAAATGCAAAACAACCACCCTCCACACTCTTACCTATGATACCATTTTTTGACGCCTTGCAAAAAGAAGGACAAGTAGCATTCATCTCCACCACCCACATATGCCCAGCTAATGAAGACTCCCTAGAACACTCCCCTCCATAGATATCATGTGAGATAGCAGCCCCAAATAGAAAATGATCGAGCTCCTTAGATACACTAAGTGATTTAGAGGGGTGTTCCACCACCAGCCCTACAAATGATTTTTCTCTAGAACCCTCGCCCTTAAATCAATGGAAAGCCCTTGTAACAACATAGAACCATGATTTTCCTTACAAGGATCACAAAAGTACAAGGGAGGTCCTAAACATGAGGAATAACCAATACTGACAACAAAAATCATGGAAACCCCTGAGACCCCCCAATTATGCCCCAACTAATCATCATAGAGTACCACACCAGCCTCTAAAAACCCATCCCTCCAACAATCCTTCGACACCACTGGTAGCCCAAACCCATGGAAGCCACATTTATTTTCCCCTGTAAAAGATAGTCCTAGGACTGTATCGCCACCCACCATCAATCATTGAACCCCAACCCCATCAGAAAATATGTTGGTCGACTCATATGGATCTGGTGAGTAATTCAGTTCTGCCTCCTCCTCCATCACAACCAGACGTCGTTAATAACTTAACATAAATTTTGCTCCCATCAAAGAGATTTGGTTTATTAAATTTATGTTTCCATTAATTATAAATCCTCTAATGCAACAAAGATAAATACATTGAAGGATGCGGTAGAAATTATTATGAAAATTGAAGTGATGGAAGGTTATCCACATGATTATAGGTTGGGTAGCACCTCTAGTGATTATGATATTATTGGATTATAGCATCAGCTTTCCAATCTATTTGAAAGATTGATAGATATAACTCCTACACACCTTATGATCTCAGTTTTGGTATACTAATTGTCACATTGATGGGAATCATGCCACTAAATTCCGACAGTTGAGGGGTGTGAGATGACATACTATGCTTATGGGACCACCTCCACCACCGCCTACTGCAGGAGTTGTGTAGGTTGCTACAAATGCTCTGTATTAGTAACATACTTGGTATCATGCATTCTTGAATCATCAAGGTACATATTTTGATGAGTATTATGATAATTTTCACACTTATGGGCATGTTGACAGTGTTGGAAATCCGTTAATCAAGGGGGGTCTCCTAGGTATGAAGTCCCAAGTAGACGTCACACTATTTGGAGTAGGAGCCCCAACCAGTAAATAAGGTCAGTGTTCATTATTCTTAGGAATATTCATTGGCTACAATTATCAACATAAGAGATTATACAAATAATATTTGAAACAAGAAATCAAGTTGACACTATAAGGCATACAATTGAAATGTATATAAGATACTTTCATGGAAGGGAAAAGAGAGAGTGTGCCTCTAGAAAAAAGTAATAGTATTATCCTAAAAGAGAAACACAAGATCATGGAAAGAATCGTTGATTAACCTGCAAAGTAGTTCATAAGATAATAATGACCATACAAACAAGTAACAATGCACATTCACCAAGATGCATACAAAAGACAATGAAATAGTTCATTTTCATTAGTATGTGTTAGCATAAGCATATACCGCAAACAATGAAAGAATAGTCTTGCAATCATTCAAAACATATGCATGAAAGTGCCATTAGGGGAATTTTAAGGTCTAAAATGGGCCTCCTATGAAAAATGTACAACCAAAATAAACTTTATAAGAACCAATAGGATTAGAGATGATAATGTCAACCATGGGGGATGATTCACTATTTTTTAAGTAAAAAAGTAAAAATATTATAAAATAATTAAATAATAAAATAATAAAACTATTTTTTCAACTCATATTTTCAACTTATCTCCCTAAAGTTTTACTCAAATTCCGAGCGGGATTACTCACTAAATGCAAAATTTAATTCCTCATCCAAGGAGTACCCATGTTTCATACTTTCGATGGACCCTCCTACATAAAAAATGAGAAATACATGAAAACATGTGACTGCAATCACACTTTTCATGTATTTGTCATTTTTCATGTAGCAGGGTCCATCAAAAGTATGCAACATGTGTACTCCTTGGATGAGGAATTAAATTTTGCATCCAACAAGTACTCCTTCTCAAAATTTGAGTAAAACCTTAGGGATATAAGTTGAAAATACGAGTTGGAAAAATATTTTTTCCTTTTTTCCCTCTAAAATATGATAATGTAATCTAATCATATTTTATTATTTCCACTAGTATTTTATAGTTTTCTTAGGAGACCAGTTTTAGACCTCAAAATTCCCCTAATGATCAGCTCTAAGAGCTTCATATAATGAGTGAAAGTCCCAAGATACACAATTACAATGCTGCCACACTAGCTCCAATAGTTGAACATTAAGTCACTACTTGCTCCTCCAAAGAAAGATCTTCTCTCCTATGCCAAGCTAGAGAAGCCAAGGTGAAATTTATAAAGTTCTCCTTCTTGAGCTATGAGGGTGTATTTATAACAAATGAAGTGACTCTCCACCTCCCATCTGACTCTTGACCTCCCTCGTGACTCTTGAGCTCCTACTATGAATTTTTGAATTCCTACGTGACCTTAGAGCTTCTACATAACTTTAGAACTTTCTAGTGACTTTTCACATTCCATGTGGGACCCTTGGGCTTCCACACATTTTAAATTTTCTCATTTTTTGGAAATTACATAATTACATCCACAAGTGATTTGAAAAAATACATTGACACATATGACTTATGTGGTGACACTTTGAAAAGCCATGACTTGGCGACGATGACATAAGACATCATTGTATCAATGCCAAGCTCTTCTCTTTGCTACTATGCCTTTGAATTCTTCATGATGGATCCTTGTTTGTACTTCATCTTCACCCTCTAAAGGGTCTAGGTAAGTGTCATAACCTTCCAAGTCAGTATGATTTCCATGTCGCTTTCTTAGTCCAAGATTCCTTCATGTCCTTCATGATGGTTCTTTATTCTACTCCTTCTTCGCAATTACTCTCTTATAGCATTTCCTTGATGACCTCCCTTGAGGATTACTTTGACATGTTGAAATGGTAACACTTGTAGATGAAGTCCACTCATGACAATCCAACATTTGTATGGAAACCACCTATTCTACCTTTGCTTGCTCATGGAAGATGTTAAATATGATGAGGCAATGAGCAATGGTTTTAAGAGCAAGAAGATAACGATTGCACAATTGAGGACTATATAGACGCAGGGATTACCACACTATGCACTATAACTATGAAATGTGAAATTAGGGAAGGTTGGTCAAGGTTATTCATAGTGGGGAAGTCCAGGAGATAAGGTGATTAGCTTGTTGACTGAGGATGCAGAGTGCTTGTGGAAGAGGAGGTAGAGATTGTGTAGTTGAGTAACACCGAGGGCTAAAGGATGACCTCATTGTCCACTGGAAATGCACAATTCATAGTGGGAGGTAAGATAGGACAAGGTATCATGTAGTGAGGGGTTTTAGTTAGTAAGATAAACAGGGCTAACCACTATAACTACGCAATGCATAATGATTAAGGGATAGACTCCAAGGATTGCGCAGTTGAGAGTTGCAGTGACCTAGAGGTGATATAGTTCCCACTAAAATTGTACAATTGTAGTAGGAGGCCTACTAGATGAAGGGATTGCACATTTGAGAAATTGAGGGAGACATGGAGGTAGGTTAGGGCATTGTAACCACAAAATGCATTGTATTTGAAGAAGAGTCTTATGGGCCTACACAACTGGACGTGACACTAACACAGGGATGGCCACACTAACCACTATAACTTCATAATTCCTAATCCAAGGTAGAAGGAACCATGAACTGTGCAGTTCAGAAGGCTAGACAACCAAATTTATGGTTTAGACTCTAAGGTTGCTAAATGTGCAGGTGGAGGAGGTTGTCCTTAAGATGAGAAGAGTGCATTGGTTTGAGAGGTAAGGATTAAGTATGCTCATGAGTTGCACAAGATGTGAGGATAGGGATGAACTCCAAAATTGGCTAAGTGTTGTATCAATGGAACAAGGGAGAAAATATGATGTAAACAAGTTCCAAAACCAAATCAAACAAATGTATACCATCAAAAACAAGCCAATAGAATGCACCATACTCAAAATTCACATGCATACCTTGAAACGATAGCAAAGTGACACTCAAAATTTCAGTTTCTTTAGTCTACATTGATTGGCACATAAATTGAGGATTTTTGAGTTGTTTGACTTGCGTTGACCACATGCCTATTTGACAACAAAGCTGACCACAGGTTAACCGAGTTTGACTAGAGTTTTTATGACTGTTTTGGGTTGATTTTGACCGCTGTTGGAGGTCGAATTAGACTACATTTGACCGAGCTTCAAAGGAGGTGTTTTACTATTATTTTGACTAAAGTTAACTTTCTAGTTAGGGATAAAGTTTGACTGCAGTTGACTGCAGAATTTGATAAGGTTGATTTGACTTTGTATTCGGCTAGTCTATTTGACTTTTATACTCTCTCTCTATGCTGAAATATTGAATTAAAAAATATTATTTGATCAAAGGGATTTCCCCACATTTGGGATTTTCCCTAGCATCTACCATATCTAGTGTGCTCTTGTCTTGTCTTCTGCTCTGCATTTGTTTTATGCTCTATCTCCATTTACTATCAATGTGATTAAAGGTTAATGCCAGAAATAATCAAAAATTGTTATTGGATTGCTAAAGGAACATTGAAGTAAACCGTGCTAAGCATAGAACATACCATTTTTATCTAAAATTAACATGGTATCAGAGCCCAAGTGAAGACAAATCCCAAGAAAGAGTGAGAAAAGCAATCACTAAGGGAAGTTGTTGGACAAGAAGTTGGAGTTGGACTCAATGATGACTACATCATACTTCAAATTCGAGGACAAGATTAATGACACATCTGACTATCATGCATGGAAGATGTCTCTGTATCTAACTTTAGAAGAGAAATATTCTATGGACTATGTCAAAGGAAGAGTGGTGGAGCCTCCTTTAAATGCACCCGCTGCTGCAAAAACAAAGTACAAGAAAGGTGAGGTCAAAGCTAAGAAAATTATTGCAGTTTCCATTCACAAGCCTTTGGTTGCCAATATTTTTGAGTTGGAAACATCTAAGGAGATCTATGACAAGCTGGTCGGGATGTTCAAATTAAACAATGAAGTCCTCTTTCTCAAGAACAAGTTGAAAGACATCAAGATGGAGAGAGGAGAGTCCATTCCATCCTACTTCATGAGGATTACAGAATTCAAGAATGATCTCCTATCTATTGGAGAAGTTTTCAGTGATGGGGAGCTCACTCTTACTGCACTTGGAGGTCTTACAAGAGAATGGGATGTTTTTAACACCACCATCCTCAATAATGAAAGGATTCTAGGTTTGATCAATTATTGGCTAGATTCAGTCAAGAAAAAATAAGCATGATGGAAAGAGATAAGCCCTCAAATGGAAATAATCCTACCACTTTCTCTGCTCATGTTGAAAGGAAGAAAAATTTTGGTCTAAGAAGAAAAGGTCAAGGATTTAAGCCAAGATTCAAAGAAGGAAGGAAAGGAAGATGATTCGATTGCAACAGGTTTGGGCACTTTTCTAGAGAGTGTCCTCAGAAGAGGGATAATCCAAGGGATGATCACAATAACAGCCACAACAACTACAAAGGAAATGGAAATCAAAGGAACTATTAGGGTCCTATAATATAGGAATCAAAGTGTGTTTGTCTAACTATTCATTTTGGGGGCATGTTTGCAAGATTTAGCCTATGAATTCATGAAGTATCATAGTCAAAATGGTCTTTGTACAAAAGTCTCAAGTTGGTCAAGCCATTGTAAATATGTGTGTCAAAAGAGGTCTATTAGTATTGATTTGAATTGTAGGGTCCATGAGTGGTCATCATTTGAAATTATTAATCATGGGGAAACAATGTCATTTGGATAAATAAGTGGTGTTTGGTCATGAGTGTCTTGTCATGAGTGAGGTGTCATGAGTTAGTTGTCATGTTATTTACAAGATCATACCTCACCATCACAAGTGATGTTGCATTTTTTAAAGTGGGGCATCATTGTAACTAAAGAAGACTCTAGACCATGTGGAGGGTTAAAAGTACATGCTTGGCTTTCAGAAACACCAAGTTCATTCTTCACCTTTTCAGACGCTCCAAACATCAACCAGACGTTTGTTGCACTATTGAGAAAGCATTAGGGTTAGGGTTTTTGGTATATAGATTATCGTTTTGCATTTTTGGCAAAAGGAGTCTTGAAAGGGGTGTGTGCTATAACTAATATAGTGTTAGCATCATCACCAACACATGTGGCATGTTCAGAGACCCCATTGTTGCTTAAACCATGAAAAATAGATGGTGTTGCACATGCACATAGTCAACATATTGTTCACCATATCTCTTAAATTTTCTACCTATTTTCCATTAAATTTTTACAATAGATGCATAGGTATAATATCAATAAACCCACTTAATTTAAGGTTAAAATGCTTCATGATTTTTGAAAAACGAGTCACCGTCATCTACAACCCTTTTTATATTTTCTTGAAATTTGTGCATATGATTTAGCTCAAATTCATCGTGGAGAAGCATTATGATGATAGTAACTTGCTATTAAATTTTCAACTCAATCTGATTCATCGTTTAGGATATATTCAAGAAATACAATCACTGCGCACACGTGCTGCGCACATAAACAAATTCATTTTTCACCCTCTCACCCGCCTCCGAATTATGAAAATTTAGGTTTGTTGGCCTTAAATGAATTGATTTGAAATTATTAGAAGTCTTGGAAATTTTGGAAGCATCATGAGCCTATCTTTTGGCCAATTGATTCTCTACACAAGCAACTAAAAAACATCTATAGGCAACATTGGACATTGAAGAAGCAATTTAGAAAAATGAAGGAAGATTTTCAACAGGCACAATAGAGACTTCAAGGTAAGGATAGAGGAAAGTTATATTTTCTAGTTGAGGTAGATGAAGAAGAGAAAACAAGTGAAAAATACAAATTAGCAATTGCTACCCACACGTGTTGCGCATAAGGTGAGCAACAATATTAGGATTTCTTGAGAGAGACGTTTTTTGCAAGGTTTTGGCATTTACAGGTCATGGACACCTTCATCACAGTCAGCAGGTCATTCACCAACATATTTTAGCAAATGTCCAACCATCTATGAACTCAGAGAGAGAACACTCAGGTGTTGCACACAAGGGCTACGCTCTGACATAGTCAAATGTTTTTGGACATAATTTTTACCTCACATTGGAAAATAATGGTTTTAATCATGTAATTATTTACGTTTTATCATGAAAGGAATTTACCAATGATACCTTGTATAAATTCAGTGTTTTAGGTGTGGATGTAAGATTGTAATTAATGGGTCAAAGATAATATCCTAGTTTCTAGAAAAGTGGTTTTCCTTTTGCTATTTTTATGTAATTAGTTACAACGATTAAGGGAATGGATGGATTTTGAACCCCTTAGAGTTAGGATCAATATTTGGTATATAGTTTATGATCTTGAATGTAGAAAGGGTCTATAGTGGAGTAAAAGGAATATCTTTGAGATTGTAAGCTGTGGAATTTCAATACAAGTAATCAATTCAACAATACAGACACAATTTTTTTCATGATTATTGTGTTAGAAAAATGGTGATGTTTCTCTCTTTGTAAATTTGTCTTTCCTTCTAGTTTTGACATGGATTCTCCTTCTTAATTTTTTAAAAGAAGGTTATGAGTGGAATTTACTCACAGTACTCTGCTCTGGCTTGTCAAGCAATCTCTGTGTTTTCCTTCTGAAATTAAATATAAAATTAATCTTGGTATGCTTTATATTTAAAGGATCCTCATTCTCATTCATCTCACCCATACTACAACAACTTTGTAAGATCCAAGAGTTTACCTACCCCACCGTGTTTCAATTTGTTCTGATTATTGTGATTGATTATTGGGCATTATTATGAATCCATGCCCACTATACCTCTCCTTTACCTTGAAACCACAAATTTAAAATCTATCTTTTGATCTCTATAACTAGCCTCAAATATGAAACATTCAGTCATCTAATTGACCATAAATTTACATAGAAAGCCCTCTCTAGGCTAGAAGGGCTAGATTTTGGTCCAAAAGAGGTTTGTGGTTACATCTACTATTTTCCTCCTCCACCTAGGAAAACTACATAGTACTAACAGGAACAACAAGTTCAACAACAAAGGAAAGAGGAATGTTCCCACTGCTCGATATGGAAATGGTCGTCCTCCCAAAATATCAATAAACTCCAAGTATGAGGAAAATATGTTGTAGATAAGCAAAAATAATTTTATGTTATTTTTTTCCTCACCACTGCCTCTCCTCCGGATACATTGGATCGTTGGTTGATTGATAGTTGTGCCTCAAAGCACTTCATTGGGTACAAGGAGGCCCTCTCAAATTTGATTGAAAAGAAGAGAAATTTGGAGATCATACTTGGAGACAATCCCACTTACCCCATGAAAGGGATAGGGGTTGTCACTCTTCACTTAAATCAAGGTTAAACCCTTCATCCATAAGAAGTATTGTATGTATTTGATGTGAAAAATAACATGGTATCTATTTTTGTGATGGAAGATAAAGGTTTCAAGGTGAAATTCGTTGATGGGAAGGTACGTGTTTGGAAAAGGAACCCAAAAGATGCATTTACAATTGGATTTAGGGTTAAAGGTCTCTATTAGGTCGGAGGAAGTCATTTTCAAGCTATGACTTGAGATACTTCTCTTCAATCCAAATTATGGCACCGAAGATTTTCTCACCTTCATTACAAAGGCTTACCTAATGTAAGGAAGATGGTCACATGTATGCTTGAATTCAACATAGATCATGAAGAAGTTTGCCAGGGTTGTGCTGTTGGAAAACATACAAGGGGGCTATTTCCTTCAAGTGAAATCAAAACTACCGATCTTCTTCAATTAGTCAGTTATGATCTATTAGGTATGTTTCCCGTAATATATTTAGGAGGATACTTGTACTATGCAATATTTTTGGATGACTTCTCACACAAAAAATGGATCTATTTCTTGAAGAAGAAGGACAAATTATTCAAATGGTTTCGCTCTTTCAAAGCCTTGGTTGAGAATCAAATAGGGAAGAAGATCAAAATATTGAGGATCGATAATGGAACCGAATACGAGTCAAATGAATTCAATGGATATTGTAGAGAAGGTATCTTTAAGAGGGAGACCACTACTGCATATACTCCTGAGAAAAATGGAGCTTCCGAAAGGAAGAATTGAACAATCATAGAATCTAACTATGCTATGCTTCATGACCAAGGTCTACAAAAGTTATTATCGGGAGAAGCTGCCAACACCATTGTATATGTTCAAAATAGATTTTTGCATCTAGCATTGAACTTCAAGACACCCAAAGAAGTTTTCACTCGTAAGAAACCTGATGTTTCTCAATTTAGAATTTTTGGTTGTTCCACATATTTTCATGTGCTGAAAGAGAAAAGAAACAAGTTAGATGCATCTGGGAAGAAAGGAAATTTTGTGAGTTACAATGAAATTTCAATGGCATATAGAATCTATGCGCCTGGTCAAAGAGAAGTGGAAATAAGTCATGATTTCACCTTCGATGAAGATTCTTCCCTTGGGAAAGTCATAGATCTTCCTATCCCTAGGAAGGAAAATAATGATGCGGGAAAGAAGGATGAATATTCGACAAATGATCTGATGCTTGATGCTGAAATCCTAATGGATCCCATTGATCCACCTATTGGTGAGCCCTCTACTTCAAGGACAAGACCTTTATGGCTCAAAGATACTCTTGAAGGTGATGAAAGACATGCTACACCAAGGGGGACATTTCGTGAAAGCAAGAGGCCGAACATGTACCAATGCTACTTAATTGTTATGAGTACATTGTTCAATCTGAGCCATGTACATTCGAAGAATCCATGAAGCACCATGTTTGGAAGGATGCAATGAATGAGGAATATGAATTGTTCATGAAGAATGATGTCTTGGATGTGGTTCCTATACCTAAGGACAAGTCAGCGGTCACCTCAAAATGGTTTTATAAAATAAAAAATGGAGCTTATGGGAGTGTTGAAAAGTTCAAGGCCAAGTTTGTTGCTCAAGGCTTCTCTCAAAAGGAAGAAGTGGAATTGATCCAAATGTATCCTAAAAGGCTCAAAATTTCATTTTCTCAAATTTCATCATTGATAACACCATTACATAGTGCCCATCTCCACAATTCCAATGGCACAAATGACACATCAAATGGACATCGTATGCAAAAGTTATTTCATTCTAATTGTTTTGGAAAACACACAAAATTTTGTGGAGGTCTGCCCAGTCAACATTCCATACCACTGATGTGGCATGCTAACTGGGCCTTCTGGTTTGTCACATTTCTAGGTTTCAAAAAAGGTAATGGAAGCTCTCCACGTGGTAGGTTCTAGGTGCTGAGTTGGAAAAATTCTATTTGGTGGAGTTCTTGGTGAGTGGACCAACCGAAGGTCGTTACATGGCCCAGATAGAGGCTACCACGTGGCACCTCGGTGGCCACCAAAATAGGTTGGAGGTTCGAATTGGAAACCCAAACGTTTGAAAACTTGACCTCCCTCCTACAAGTGTTAGGGCTTACCATTGGACCACGGGAAGTTCTTGTTAAGCCCCTTTGCAAAAACTATATTTAAATGCTAAGTGGGCAAAGTATGGGGCTAAGGGCCGAGGGCTAGTCCCAACCCTAATCATCGTGTCCATATGGACTAAGGGTGGGACCAGGGGCCAGGGATTAGTCCCATCTCTGACTAACCTTAACCATTTTCCCATGCGACCTCAAGCTAGGACCAAGGGTTTATTTAGAGGGAGATAAACCACGGGGGCTAGCCCAAGTCACATGGGGGGTCCATGTGACCACGAGGGCATGCATAGGTGTCATTGGGAAATTTAATGAGCCATAAATTGTGCTAGTATTGAGCCAATTTGTTGCCCCATTAGCAGAAAATAGGGTGAAATTGTAGGGCGTTTAGCCTAACTTGGCAAATTTCTGGGTCAACTAGTAGCAAAACATGGGAAGCTCATAACATCTTTAGTTTTGATCCAATTTGTAGGTTTTAACCCCGTATAGAAATTACCTACATACGAATTCTAAAACACAGAAAATAAACAATGCAAGAGCATAACACATAAAACACATATACACAGAAATTTTCCCTTGGATCCCAAAATCGGGACTACCATCTTGAATTTTCATTATATTCCTTTCAATGTTATAATACATATTTATACATGACAAAGCATCCAATACCATGGACCAAAAACCATCGCGTCCAATACCATGGACTAAAAACCATCGTGTCCAATACCATGGATTGAAAACCATTGCATCCAATACCATGGACCGACAAACCATCGCATCCAGAAAAAATGTGTGAAAATCATACACAAAACCATAGGTGGTTCCGCCAACCTAACATAAGGTCCAAAATCAAAATTTTCCGAGGCACTGCCCTTGACCCCATAAAGTGGGGTTACGGGTACCCCTCAAACCCCCTGTTAACTACGTGGAAAGAATTAACACAACCCAACATTCTCCCACTTGTTTTTTTCTTTCCACAGGAGGCCACAGTAGAGCTTAGTCATTTTTCCAGCCTTGAAAAGCCCATTGTTTCTCTAAACCAGGAGAAATTCTCAAAGCTCACAGATTTTGTCAAGGCATTTGCAGTATTCTTCAAAGTGTCCATCTTTACTAGCAACACCTTTTTGTCTTCTATCGTATCCCTCACAAAGTGATATTGAACATCAATGTGCTTTGTCTTTGAATGATAAGCAGGGTTCTTTGCCAAGAAAATTGCACTTTGGCTTTCACAGTCTATCCTTATAGCTCCCTGTACTAACCCCATACTTGAACACAATCTTTGCGACCAAAATGATTCCTTGCTTGCATGAGTAGCTTCCATGTTTTCTGCCTCTGTAGTTGATAGTGCCACTACAGATTGTTTCTTACTCATCCAACTAACTACACCTCCAAATAGGTTAAACACATACCCACTTGTAGATCTTCTCTGATCTAAATCTCCAGCCCAGTCCGCATCAACAAAGCCATGGATATCCAAAACTCTGTCCAATCCTGGTCTTCCTTGGTAGCACAAACCATAATTACTAGTGCCACGCAAATACCTAAAAGCTCGCTTCACCACTGTCCAATGCTCCTTCCCTGGTTTTGACATAAAATTACTCAATACTCCCACTGCATGTGCAATTTCTGGTCTAGTATAGACCATTGCATACATCAGGCTACCGACTGCACTTGCATATGGAACAGGGGACATATCCTCTTCCTCTTCTTGTGTCTTGGGACACTATTCAACAGATAACTTTACACCTACAAGAATAGGAACCTTCATCGGTTTACTATCCTGCATATTAAACCTCTACAGTATTATATCGACATACTTCCTCTTGTTTAGCTAGAGCTTCCTCTTTTCTCAATCTCTTTTAATTTCCATGCCCAAAATATATTTTACAGCACCAAGATCTTTCATGTCAAATTTGGATGACAATTGGGTCTTCGAATCTTGGATAATTTCTTTGTCATTTCCAACTAGCAACATATCATCCACATATAGGACCAAATAAATAACATGGTCACCAATTAATTTAAAATATACACAATGATCTGCTTTGCTTCTGGTGAAGCCAAGTCCCCGTATAAATGTATCAAATT
This sequence comes from Pinus taeda, assembly GCA_000404065.3. Classification (NCBI taxonomy): domain Eukaryota; kingdom Viridiplantae; phylum Streptophyta; class Pinopsida; order Pinales; family Pinaceae; genus Pinus; species Pinus taeda. The sequence continues at coordinate 74,218 of APFE030362562.1, read as the reverse complement.
TTTGATACCACATCCTTGGTGACTGTTTTAACCCATACAGAGACTTTAACTTGCATACCAGTTCTTTCTTACCCTTCACCACAAAGCCTTTAGGTTGCTTCATGTAGATCTCCTCTTTCAGATCCCCGTGAAGAAATGTTATCTTCACATCCATCTATTCTACCTCAAAATCAAAAGCAACAACAACAGATAAAAGTAATCTAATAGAAGTTACCTTGGCAACAGGAGAAAAAATATCACCAAAATCAATTCTCGGCACATGGGAATAACCTTTTGCTACCAACTGAGCTTTGTATTTCTCCACCTTTCCTTCTGCATTTGTCTTCTTCTTGAACACCCCTTTGCTGCCAATGGGTTTCCTTCCAGCCGACAATTCCACCAGATCCCAAGCCTCATTTTTATGCAAAGATGCCATTTGATCAACCATGGCCTCTTTCCAGAGTTTTCCATCCTCTTAATCCACTGCTTCCTTCACAGTTCTGGGATCATCATCAGTAATAGATAAAGCAAAATTTGAACAGAAGTCAGATGGACTATACCTTTTTGGTTGCCTTCTTTCTTGAACTGATCTTCTTACACCCGGAGTTTGTGGCTCTTCATCTTATGATTCCTCCTCTGCTGTAGAGTCTGATTCTTCCTTCTTTAGCTCAAACTCTATCTTCTCAGGTTTGTTTGGTTGGAATTCATGTTTAATAATGTCTTTCACCTCTCTAAACACCACATCTCGGCTATACACAACCTTCCTTGCTACTAGGTTCCAAATCTTATAACCTTTCAAACCATCCTTATACCCAATAAAGATGCATTTTTTAGATTTACTATCCAACTTGGTTCGTTTCTCCTATGGAACATGTACATATGCATCACATCCAAATACCCTCAAATGTGAAAGAGATGGTTTCCTACCAATCCATACCTCTTGTGGAGTTTTATCCTCCAACGCTGATGAAGGTGATCTATTGACTAGGTAACATGTTGTCTCCACCACCTCTGCCTAGAATTCTTGTCCTAACCTTGCACCACTGAGCATGCTTCTTGCCCTTTCCATCAATGTCTGGTTCATTCTTTTTGCAACTCCATTTTAATGAGGTGTATATGGAGTAGTCTTCTGCCATGCTATACCACACTTTTTACAGAATTCTTCAAATTCCTTACTGGAAAACTCTCCACCATTATCTATCCTCAACACCTTTATCTTCTTCTCTATCTGGTTTTCCACTAGAGCCTTGAATTCTTTAAACCTGTCAAAGACTTTAGATTTCTTCTTAAGGAAATATATCCATGTATTCCTTGATAAGTCATCTATAAATGATACATA